>JAQBSW010001391.1:0-136211 GCA_029291075.1 Eudiplozoon nipponicum | reverse complement strand
GCTACTGGGTAAGTCAGGGGTAGGAGAACCAGATTCCGAAGCAGACGTGCCCAGGTTCGAGCCATGTTTGCGGAAAATTCTGGTTAGTACGTGAAGAGTCCAAAATAAAAACTAAACGTTTCTACTGAATAAATTACTTTTCTACACGATTCAATTCATAGTTTATACTGACGAATGTATGTGTTTAATCGGTCACGTGTCTATATCAAGTTCATAATCTTGAATATGGTAATTTTATCACCGCCCGCGCAATCAATGTTGATATAATTATATATATATATATATATATATATATATATATATATATATATATATATATATATATATATATAAAGTTGAAAACATTTAAAAAATATGTTTAGTAAATAAATTCATTAGTGAAAATATATTTCAAATGTATAACACATAGAAATATAGTTTTATTTTGAAATTTAGTTAATTGAAACTATGATTAATTTTATTTCATATACAATAAATGAACTAATCTATTTATAAACTGTGTGCCATTAATTACTATAAACATTTTGACTGCGATTCTCATTATACATCATAAAACGTTTCAGCTTCGCATAAATTTTATTAATAGAAATTTAAAGCTTGGCTGGTATAATTCATTATATATATATATATATATATATATATATATATATATATATATATATACATATATATATATATATATATATATATATATATAAAGTTGAAACATTTAAAATATGTTTAGTAAATAAATCTATTAGTGAAAATTATATTTAAAATGTATAAAATATAGAAATATAGTTTTATTTTGAAATTTAGTTAATTGAAACTATGATTAATTTTATTTCATATACAATAAGTGAACTAATCTATTTATAAACTGTGTTCCATTAATTACTATAAACATTTTGACTGCGACTTCTCACTATACATCATAAACGTTTCAGCTTCTGCATAAATTTTATTAATAGAAATTTAAAGCTTGGTTGGTATAACTATTATATATATATATATATATATATATATATATATATATATATATATATATATATATATATATATATTGCATTCAGTTTAAATACAACGCTATTATGAATTTAAGCCAATACAATTTTATCAAGAATCATTAAAAAATAGACTTTAAATTTACTTCCTTTTATAGAAATATGCTAAATTTTCGTTAATAAATGTTAACTAGAAAGAAAACTTAATTTAAATTTTGTATACAAGATAAAAAGGTGTTTTTAAATTACGTTAACAACAAATGTAACTACTCTTTACTTCCTAGTCGTGCTGTTAAATCGGAAATTGCCATCAAATTACATAGGGAATTTAAATTCTTTATTAATACATATTTTGATATTACGTTTGATTATTAACAACCAACGAAATAAATTAAAATACAGAACTACAATAATGTGTTTCAAAAATATGTTTATAGGTGCAAACTACCTACTGTATACCATTTATATTCAAGTGCATTAATTAAATTATACATATCATGCTAATCCTGATAAATTTAAGCTAATAAATTAAATTTAGATTATTCTATGACTATTCTACTTCTACGTGCAGAGATTTAAAATATTTTACCAAAACCAGGCTATTATGTCGCTTTCCAATAAGTTATACATTTTACATCATATTCTGTAGCATATTTGCCCAAAGGTGATATAATATACTTCTATGCAGCGTTAGTTTGCATAGAACACAAATACCATTCTTTGGGAATGTACGCTGTCATAGAGGCAAAACAAAAGAGAATATTGAAATATGGTGTAAGTGTGTAATGAGTGAACAACCAAATAATTGCGTACATCACCTCAATTTTAGACAAAGTGCACGAGCATGCTTGTTCTACTAGAATAGGTGAGGCTGCACTTTTTTTTTTAAATGCTTCATAGGTTTCAAATTAATTTCTTTATATTTATTTAATAATTACCGTAAAGGCCACATTCGTTGAGTATACGTTCGAGGTTTCAGTGAGAGATTTTGCATTTCCAGACAATTATTCCCTACATGTTTAAGTTGAAATGATCATTTATTCTGTTGCTTAATCTTCTGGATGATCAGCCTACGTAACTAGTTCGACAGCCTTCACGTCTATATTGCTAGATAAGTAAAGTTTGAAGTCAACATTAACGTTTATTTCTCTTTATTTGTTGGTAAAGACGAATGTGCTTCACTAAATGACATCCCTGTTTTAGCTATGTTAAATACTCGTGTTTATGTCGCTTCAAATGTCTTCTTCCCCTCTAAATAGGATGTTTATGTAAATTTCTATATTTTCTAATACTAAACGTGGTTGTTCCTTTTAAATTCCTCATTAAACAACTGGCTCAATAAATTTTCTAGCATTGCCATGAGACATTAGACCGTTTTTCGCTTTACTACATTCGTCGTGTTTTGAATCCGGTCTAATCTATATATAAATTCTTGAATAAGACATGGGAACTGTTGATAATTAATTTTTAAAGGCACGAAACTGCTATAATGAAAATACTGTGCAGACCAGGTTGGTTTCTGATTAACTACTTTGTTTTGTTTACCATCAAACTTTATTTTTATTAGTACATCCAAGAATGTAAGAACGTCGACTTTCTTGTGCATTGTCGTAAAACTGATATTTTTATGTACGTTATTGAAACGTTGCAAGATTTCGTGACTGTAGCTTCATTTTAAGAATAACAGAAATGTCATCAACATAAAGTATATATTGTGCCTTATAACGAATGTCATACTTTAAAGATGTTTTCATAATTGCATAGAAGAACTCCGGAAACATTGGAGATGGAGGGCTAAACATTGCCACATTATCAACATGTTGATATATACTTCCATTAAAATAAAAATTATGCTTTTGCGCATATTAAACTAAATTTGCTTACTGTATAACTTGGGACCGCCTGAACTATAGTGTCAGTAGCTCCATCATTTCGAATATTTGTACACGAATTCGTAACATAAATAGACATCAGAATC
Source organism: Eudiplozoon nipponicum (assembly GCA_029291075.1). Classification (NCBI taxonomy): domain Eukaryota; kingdom Metazoa; phylum Platyhelminthes; class Monogenea; order Mazocraeidea; family Diplozoidae; genus Eudiplozoon; species Eudiplozoon nipponicum. Next base: position 133,250 of record JAQBSW010001391.1, on the reverse strand, counting down.
TTATTTTTGAAATTTATTTCAATAATCATGGTAAAAAAATCGAGGAATCGTCAATTGAATAGTTAACTAGTAATTCGCGAGATTTTTCAAAAATACAGACTAACCATTTCGCCAATGCATGGAACAGAGTATTGACCAATGATAACATTGGTCTCATATGAAAAACGTTTATGCGTGTTTATGTTAGTCTGTACATTGCTAATATAGATTATGCAACTAGTTTGAGCTTCGCCCCAACGTCTTTATCAATTAAAATCACATGGGCTAAAATTTTAATTTAAATTATTAACTTCCGTCCAAGTTAGATTATCTCATCTGATGTATTCTTCAGATGTAAGGAAGGTGTATAAATAAACAACACCCTCTCCATTTCTTCTGTATAATAATATTATTTCGTTATAACAACGTCCTCGCCGTTGTCAGATCGTAATATATTGATTTCTGCATTTTTGTTTGAATTTTAAATACATTTTATTGGTGCTATGTCAATGCAAACTTTTTGTGCATTAAAACTATTTGAGATGTAAAGCATGATCAAATTAATTTGCCTTTTACCAGTTTTTATAATCAGTGCATGTAGGTCCCAAATTAGTTGTTTGTTCAGATGTCAATTGAAATGTTACCTTAAAATCCATCTTTATTTTAATTTGAGGATAAATGAGGAATGTGAGAAAGAAACGATTCACATATTAAGTAAAAAATTATAAATTAAACGTCTATTTCAAATCAAATTGTGATTACATGTATACAATTATGCAAAATATCATGGAAATCACGCGCACATGTTTTCCAGACGTAGATTTTGAATTTGCTAAAAGAAAACAGCCATAAAGTAGAAACGCATAAAACTGTCGGTAAACAAACTGCTGCCAGATTTACGTAAGCAGAAAAAACATGTTCAGGTATTGAACACTAACCTGAGGTGATGTAGTTAAATGATTGGCCGCTCTCTTATTTCACACCCGGATCCCGTTTAAATTTTCTGTTTGTTTTGCCTTTTTGTATACATATCTTTATTTGTGTATATTTAAGGGGACATTGAGCAAAATATCTTGTACCTGATCAAATTTCTTTTCCTCTTTGCACATGCGAATAGTACTATGAAAACAGACTAGTAGTTTGCATAACGCATAAAATAATAAACATATATCTTTAAATAGTAGTTTAGTGTTTAAATTTTTAAATTATACCTGCATTCGTTTTATACTTAATTACAGCAGCTATGGTTGGGCTGATCCCATAGAAATTACGCTAGTATACTAGAACATAATAGCAACTAATTACATAAAGTTTTAATTGCCTCATTAATGGCTTTTCATATTTCCATCTTTGAATTATTGCTTTTGAATTCTGCTTTGAAAATTAAGACTGAAGTAATTGGTGGTTAATTTCATGTACGGTCATTATGAAGCTCATCTGGTAAAGATAACAGTGAGCTATATAATTGATGTTCTATAATTCTAGTACGAATAAGACAACGACCAAAAGATTAAACAAAAAAATTTAAATTCAATTAATTGATAATGTGCTTGGTCGCAAAAAGAACTTGTAAATGCGTGATACCACGTAATGTTAAATTTGCAACCAATTGCATAACTGTTAGATACTGTTTCTTGCGAGAGCTAATATATATTCAATTGTGTATTTCAACCAATATGTTACCAAGTATGCAACACTTAATGCACTATTGCAATTATGTGATTATTTGCGTAATAAACACAATGAGTTCTGTTTGTCACGTTCAAGTGAAATTTATTCTCAAATAACAAAACGAAAATCAATGCCTGTAAAAAAACAAAATTTAAAACTTTATCAAGCTTTTCGTAATTAGAAACGGAAAATATTTTTAAGGTTTTAAATTTCCATGAGTACATTAGCCCAAACTCATTTATTGTAAAAAAATGCAGCTTCGCTAACAAGAATGCATATATAAACCATTTGACTTCAAATTAAGTCCAACTAATCCAACGCAGCTACAATATTATTTGTTAGCAAATGTTTCTTCAATATACAAGGCATTGCAATATTTTACAGTTTACGTCAATATGTGCCTTTGCTAAGACTTATTCCCAAATAATTTCCAGTTTTAACTTAGTATCAATATTTCATCACAAGGCTATGAATACGCAGTTCATTTGCAAATATACAAAGCACCCTAAATATTATTTGTCCAACCTAGGAAATCCATAACAGTAAATGTATAGTTAAATTCCCATTTATTTTTCTGATGAACACTCTTATAATTTCTGTGATGTTTAAGCATGCTGAAATATATAAAAATTGGATTAATTAGATAAACATCAACAGTATCCACCATACAGAAAATTTTATCCAAGTTAATAGTAGTTCTTGCGATTTGTGATTTATTAGTAACGTGAAAACTTATTATGCAATAAAAAATCGAGAATGTTGCTAAGACTGCATGAAGTAGGTACATAATCAGGTCCAACGTATGAGCACAAATCCAGTAAAGTTTGCTGAAGTTTAATTGTGTATGCCTTTGCTTTTCCTTAATTTAGGGTATCCTAGTTTTAGATATATTATCCTCTGAATAGTCTCTACCAATAATTTAGGTCAAATTTTCCAGGTTGAGATAAAAACTAATCCCATTCTAACGATCGAGTTACGCAACATTGCAAAACTACCATTAGTCGAACGCAACAACGCGTTTCAATCTTCTATGATCATCATTAGAGCACAGTCAATGTCTGAAAAACGTGGATCAAACCGCAATACATATAAAACATACTGAAACTCATTTCTTCGTCTCCCCTATCTAACGCTCTCGCATGCATACCAGGTTATCGGTTTTTTTGGCTGTGCAATTTCTATGCATTTACGAAAATGGACTTTTGCATAAGTTATAGAATTGGACATTCAATGACTGCGTGCATTATAACAACAAATTTTGCAGACCAAGTTTGCAAGCTTGAGATAAACGCCAAATCCATTCTTTCTAACCCTTAGCGCAAGATAGCAAAATTAACATCGGTTACTAAAGTCAGTCATTACCAGGCCTTAGCAAATAACATTCGATTAAAATTTTGATCCGATCTCCTTTGCAATGCAAATAGCAACAATAGTCAGTCATTTTTAGACAACTATAGCAGAAAATGTTATAGTACACATTTATGCGTAAATATATATCTGCTGTAATTAAACAAGATAGGTCTTTTACCCTCATATGTAAGTGAACATAAAGTAATTTGAGAAAATCTTTAAAAATGAATGCATGATATTTCAAATTGGGCATATGCAAGGAATGCTTTCAAGCTTTTGTAATTAGTGCCTATTTCTCTTAAAAGCCGTTCGTCAAAAACATTTTTAATAATAACCACATCAATAATGCTTTATATTTTCAAAATTTTAAAATTACCATTGACTAACAAAATTTAGTGCTGTGTATAATTAAATTTTGGTTATCTTCATAAAGTTTTAATTGTCATGTTAATTGGTTGAATTTTTTTAGATGAAGCGACACAATGTAAATTAATATAATATTAAAACTCTTCGTCCGTGTTGACAGAGTGGAATTGAAACTGCACCTGTAAAATGTTCGTCCTCCGATCCAGAGCACCTCGCCAAATATAATCCATGTAGTCATGACAGGATCGATGAGCTATAAATGCAATAGAATCCCCTTCCGCTGCTAGTAGAAAGTTTGACATGCGTCCAAAAAAGATCTGCTCGCGAATCAAGGATTCTAATGTCTTCATCGGATCTTCGATGTAGCATTCATTTAAAACACCCGTAGCTTTCATTTCAAATTCCCTATCAAAACCAAATAACCATAGCTATATTCTTTTTGTTTATTAGAATAGTAAAAAGAACTTCTGTTCTAATTGGATTTAGAAGTTTGACTCTCATGAAAATGAAAATTATTTTTTAAATAGAAATTTTGACTGAATTTAGAGTACTTTATTAGTATTATTTTAGTCAAAAAAGGTAAATTTTGGTAGAAGTAGAGGAAAAATAAATAATCTTTAATTCCTTGATACATTAAAAAGCATAATACTGAATAATCGATTTATTATTAAGAATTTTATAGATGATGCGTTGCGCAGTTTTGTATCTCTACATTAAAATTCATCTTATAAAGAAAAGTACTCGTAAATTAGAACGCCTATAGGTCTAATTGAAGAGCATTGATAAAAACGTTAAGCGGAAATTTGTACAGATCATAGAATCATCCTGTTATTCCATTTTATTATAATTCAAGGTAATTGTATTTTGTGCAAATAAAAAGCCTTTAGGCATTAACTTTAAGAAATTCTATAAAAAATGACTTAAACTATAGGCCAAAGGAGCACAATAAACTTAAATAAATAAAGAGAAAGATAAACACTCATTTTGAAAGTTTTTTACGACTAAAATTAATACGTTGTTATCTGTCCAAGTCTGGGTCATGGAAAACAATCCTGACGTTAGATAACACACGAGACCGAAAAAAGATGAAATCGACATCTACGAAACTTACAAAATGTACATACCAAAACCTTTTTGTGAATTCGCGTTATTATTTCCCGTTTAATATGAATTTTATAACAAAATTAGAATTAAAGTATTGTATAAATATAGTTTATACGAATTAGAATAAATTATGAATATAGTTTGATCAATAATTATTAAAATTTTTATTCATTTTTGTTTATCTACTTGATTGTCTAAATAATTAAATTAAAGAATTAATATAAGAGAACTGAGTATGCTTATGACATTTGGACAGAATTCACAGAACCAACTAACCTATTTTCTATTACCCGGCCGTTCTTGTACCAAACAACGTGTTTGCATCCACTGACATAAATTTTACTCCGTATATTTCGTCTTCCGGTTTCGGAAGCCTTTAATGAATCTAAAATTGTTTGTGGGATGTGCTTCCTGTGTAAAGGCTTTTGAAACCGGAAATCTAAGTATACGGAATAATATTTAAGACAATGGATGTAAACAATTTGTTGGGCAGAACGACATTTCTGTGTTTTATGTGAAGACAGAGATTTTTCCCTGTATGCACCTGTGGCCATCGCTAAAAGGTAGAATGAATTCTTCCAAATAAAGGCAGAATATCTGAAAAGTTAGGAAAAACTGCAAAAGGTGCATTAAATTTTCCAAGTTCCATTTTTGTATTGTTGGCGTATCAAAGAGGAGGGAGCTCCGGAGGATTTTCACTTGCTCTGAAATCATATTAATTTTCTTAAGTAAAATATTCGCACCGTCATTTGATAATGATATTTTAAATTTTAAAAAAAGTAATATTTAAGACGCGCGTGCATGCTAAATGTGACCGAATTGAACATGAATTTCAAAATTATACATTGGTAGGAAGTAAATATTATAGTAAAGAAGGCGCTCAAACATTTTCTTCTTCTATGAATATTTTTCTTACAAGAGCGAGATAATGGCAGATGTCTGCGCTTCCAATAAATATTTTAAATCGGATTTTTTAATATTGGAGTGTGCGCGAAATCTCCCTTATTTTGGCTTATAACAACATTTCAACAACTCTTCATTTTTCATTCAGGCACGTGTCAGCCCAAACGTTAAGATGATTAACATTGTATTCTGCATCTCCGTTCCGGTTTCTGCAATTTCGTTGACCATCCCGACAGGTGTCTTATTCTATAAATACCGTTGATAAGAGATCCCATATGCTCCTACATGTTAATACGACTTTCGGTTTAGGAAAATTCTTTTGAATAAAGGTACCTCCATATACGAATTGAATATGCGGATGATAATTCTATTTAATTATATGCATGGAATACATTTTTCTCATAAATCATTTAAAGCTTTCTTGCAATTCACATGTTCAGCTAATATATACATTAAAATTAATTTCACTTAGAGTTGCCTCGTCGTAAATCAAATATGTCCGATGCCATATCAGGCCCTTTATACAAGCAGAAAAATCACAATTGGGTGTTGAGCCTGAACTGGAGGTGACGCACGCAAATGATGGTTTGTCCCTTTATATCACAATCTTTCCAAGTTTAAGTTTTCAGTTTGCTTGCTTTGCACTATATATATATATATATATATATATATATATATATATATATGTGTGTGTATATAAATGTTCATTTGTATATACCCGAGGTAAAATTGAGAAAGAAGCAATACTTACATCTGAAAAAAATTATTTCTTTGCGTATACGTTAATTTGTGAGCATCATATTAATTCGTCTCTATTCATTATCAATTGACTTTTCGGTTACTTTTTGAAATATTGGGCTTGAAACAGAATCAGAGTATAATTCAACTAACTACGCTTATCATTGTCATAATATTGGTTTCCTCTTACTAACCAGAATAATTTAAACGCTTTTCTACTAACAGATGTTTACTCATCAGTTCGGAAATTAGTACTAATGTTTATCCTTTTTATAGAAAAACATAACTTGAAGTCGTTTTTATTTACTTTAAACTATCATGATATGCAAACAATCTGACGTGATTTAAATTGTTTCTTCTTTTATTAAAAAACGCTGAAACCTTAGCACCGCATCAGGTGGAGTTAATTCTTGCTTGATTAATACATGGAACGTTCAATATTTGCTTAATTCTTTTTGTTTGCTATGTATCAAAGCAAAATCTGATTTCAATTCTTTCCAAAATCTAATCGAATCACGCCATTAGTAGAATTAAATATACTTTTCTTTGAAAGTTTTCTTCCCTGTTAATGCATAGTGCAGACTAGATGCGTATGGGAGGAAAGCGGGTGTAATTTAAAACTTAATGAGTGCCTATTTTAACAGACTTAGAGCGGATATGATCTGCAAATTTGTCAAAATTCCATACAAATTCTGATTTAAATTAACTTATCCATTTAGATCTGACAGTATATCCAATCACAACTCGTTTCATTCGTTGTCAGACATAGATTTTCGATAACTTTTTACTTGATTTTGGCACTTATTTTAAAAATATTTCTCTTTTTTCCACGATAGGTTAAAAGTGTTAGCAACCTTTTGTATTAAGTAGTAAGATGCATATATTAGGCAAAATTGCTTTTGTATCTAGGTGCTTTCTAGATTTCCCAATCTAAAAATTTTCTACAATGAAATAAAACATTGCAAGTATTCCAACACAATTGTTTTCTTCTTAAATTATGTTATAATTTTCTGTGATAACAGTTCTTCTTTACATGTCATTACACATGACTGCACATTTTCTTATTATGTTTACAAATAGCAGTGTAAAGGAAGATATTTCCTCCAACACAAATAAAGTAACAATTATTGATAAATTTAAACAACCGTGGATGATTTAAATGAATATGAGTAAATAGTAAATATTTATCTGAATTCTATAATATCCTATGTTTAAATACTTTCGAGTATATATTTTGTTTAATTGTGCATAATTTCAGTCTTTTGTACTTTGTGCTTGACATGTGTAATGATCTCTATTCACTTGAGTCAGCCATTATATTTCTTATATGAATTCTACAATTTTGATCCGCACAAAATAGTACTGTTAAAACACGATTTCGCTTTCACTTTTTCATTTTGGGATCGTTTATGAATGGGCAATTTTTTTATTCTGTTTTTCGTTTCGCATCTCCTTCCAGGTCACACATTCGGTGTGAATTGCTGCTCAAAATATACACAGTCCTTCGCCTATTACTTGATTAGCAAAGCATATATTGTTGTGAATATCATGGAGGCTTATCCTAAATTTGAGAACACTGATAACATGTTACAGGTAGTCGCAGGCATGAACTTGATAGATGTGGAAAGGTAAACTAACCCATCAGACTCTAAAATGTTCACTAAGTCTGATATAAAATTGGCGTCTAGGGCACTCTCGTCAATTAATAGGGCCAGAGTCTCTAAACTAGGTAAAGCAGCACACTTTAGAATTAGCAGCTACTTCAGTTAATTATATGATGATAAAAATTTAAAGATTATGCCGGTAATGCAACATATGCATTTAATAAAATTAAATTTTTTACACACACTGATAACCAGGTAAGGCATGCATGATATTTATTTATTCCAAGCTGTCATTTAGCAAACTGTAAATAAACATGAATTAAAACTCACTTTGCTATTTCTTCTAATTCGTCCTTGTCATGTTGAGTTGCCAAACGCGAGCTGAGCTTACGCAAGAGCATAGCAGCGGTTAACGCCAAAGGAATAGGCTCACGCTCCAGCGTCCACAAATAGCTGGCCATTTCGTAGCGACCAGTAAGTAGGCACCATAGAAAAATTTCTCTAAATGGACGCTCAAAGTTGTTGTGTATTTCATTCGGCTTGCCATCTTTGAGTATATAAATTTATTTATAGTAAAATAACCTATTTATTTTTTATTCAGATAGTAAGCAACTTTTTTTCTTTTTCTTATCCTTATATTTTTTCTTCCAACTATTTTTTTTATTACGGGGCTAATGCTTTAGCGTTAATTAACGCCTACGTGTTTATCATAGTATAATTTTTTTTGAAAATGTATTTTAATTGTAGATCATTAAAACCAGGTGATTCATTTGACATTTCCGCAATTTGTCCATATGCTATACGCAACAAATATATTTATGCCTAAACCAATAAATCAGTTAATTTCGCAAATTAAATGCCCTTAAACTGATAATGACCAACTTATTAAGTTTTAGCGGGCCATTCTTAATTTCAGGCAATTTTAAACATTTTATTAAAAAACTAATTTCCGATAGGTTAACAGAATGAACGAATTATGTACTGCCCTTCCAACTTATGAACTCGATGCATGTCATTATCAAACGCAAATGGTGATTTTGCAGAAATCTCTAATTGGCCGCATTCTACTTTTATGATATGTTGAGCGGACACGTCATACAAACTAAACTTTGTTTTCTAACTAATATTTTGTAACTACTACGCCCTGAATATAATTCGGAAGGTAGGCATCGTAATGATTCGTCCTAATAATGTTTCTTGGGTATCGGACAATCAACCAGACAAAGATGACATGACAGACAGCTAAGCACAGCCAGGTGGTAATGGTTTTTCGGATCTAACAACAACCAGATACGGCTTGTTACTCGAAAATACGTAATCACGCTGGTGAAGGAGATACTGTCTATTTTTATGTCCATAACAAATTGATATAATATAAAAAGAGACATGAGCATTCCATACAATTTTCTTTGTCACGACATAAATAAATTGTAATAAGAAATTTGCCTCAACGAGATAATATAAAATAATTTTGATCAACACATTGTAACTAAATCGGACATGCAGGTCCTTAAGCAATTCTCTATCGAAAACAAATTATAAAGAGAAAATTTTTTTCTTGAATTGGAATTTTAATGAATGAGCTGAAATTTGTATTTTTTTAAACAAAAGTCCCCATGTATTTTCTTAAAATTGTGATTTTAAGACCCTTGTTAAATAAGCCTTCGCTGTTGTTCTTTTAATTCAGCTATTATAATCTGTATTTCGTCTCCTATAGCTACAATTGATCTCAAAGTATTCGTCAGATAAGGCATAAATTGTTTTTCAATTCTAAATGACTGATCAATAATTCTCCAACATAGATTTTATGACATTGGACAGACTTTTATACACACAACAAGCTAAAGATATTAAAAAATAGGTTTACGTTTAAAATTTACGAAACACATTTTCTAAACTAGTATAGATATTAAAACTAATGCCTTTGAGTTTGCGAGCTTGGAGTAAACACCAATCCCATTTTATTTAACCAGACGTCGAACAACATAACAAAACTACCGCCAGTAGAGTCTTTGAGTATACATCAATTGTTTCTGGCATCGAGTTGTACAATGTACCAGAAATTATTTCAGCGAAATCTTTTATTGCTAATATATATTAATATTATTCGATAGAATTCGCCCTTCAGATAAACACGATATCGATTTGAGGCAGCTTTTAAATTGCTAGTTCAACAAACAGCCGACTAACAAACTACAAGTTTTCACTGCAAAAAATGGTTTAAAGCCAATTTAGATGATCAGATTTCACATATGATTTCGTTTAAAAGCACAGAACAGAATGCATTGTTAAAACAACGTTTAAACACGCTTAAAGTTGTCAGCAGAAATGCAGACATTAAAATACTACGCATCGATAAATCCGACTATCTACGAAGGATGGAATAGGTTGTGAATGACAATACAAAACACACGAGTCTAGATGATAAAACAGGTGAAATAGACAAAGTTGAGCGCAAAGTAATAAATAAAATTTAGATTTTAACATATGGCGTTTTAATTGATGTGAACATTTCACAGTTTTTAAACCAGTTGAGTCATCTACACAGTCAATGTACGAACTACCAAAAACTCAAAAATAGTCGTCTTATGAGTCCAATATTACCAATGGTCAATTATCCCCTCCAAGCATAGGTCGAATTGCTAATCCGTATACTGCAACAGTTGCGCAAACTACTAGGTAATTATTCAGTTTCCGATTTTTTTTTGAAATTTTTGAACATAATTCAAAAAATAAATGTTAAAAACAAGATTATGGTGTTTTGTGATGTGGCATCTTGGTTTACAATAAGGAAACAATTGGCATTATACTCCAAGCGATAGACAAGAACATATTCTTAATTTTACAGCTAGATTATATTCTACGTTAGATAATATTACTATGCACGAAAGATAATGGAACCATTCATAAATAGGTTGCTGGTGAGAATACACTCACAATTTTATAATAAATATATTGTAACAAATTTTATTTTAACATTATGGCTAATAGCGATAATGGCCAGGATACAAAGTAATTCCTGGTGGATTTAAAAAACGTATTTTAAGAGAGTTTTTAAGGAATTTAGCTTTTTTTAATTAGATTATCATTCTATATATATATATATAGTATATATATATATATATATATATATATATATATATATATATATATATATATATATATATATATATATATATAGGGTTATCCGAGCGTGGCATCTCATTGGCAATGAGGAGCCCACTATCTCTAGCGTTGGTTGAGACTTTCCTAGGCCATAATAAAAGCAGGTCTCTAAAGAGTAACAAAAGTAAATCTGCACATTGCATGCGGTATGTCGATGAGGTTTCATTTGTCCGTAAAATCAGGTAGCAATCGCGAACACTGCTTCATTTTATAAATAAAGCGCACTGGAATATCATTTTCACCTCATAACATTAGAATGCTGATTTTCTGCCTTTCTTAGATTTTTTACATAAAAATAATGACAATGATAAATTAATTACATAAGTTTAATATAAACAAACTTCGTCGGCACATATTTTCATGATAGCATTTTCAGCCTTTTCGATAGAAATTATCAAATGTTCGCGGCTGTTATTCAATAATAAACAAATTTTTCATTCCATATTGAAGAAATAACGAATATTCTGTAGCAACAAAACATGCCCAATGGCTACTCCAGACAATTAATTGAGTCAATTACTAAAAGAAGAAATCAGAAGAAGAAGACGTATTTGGGACCAGAAGAAAAGCTATTTACCTGAAAATCCTATTTAGAAGAGATTCAGTTTCACGCACAGCACAGAAGAAATTTAAGCGGTATTAATACGTAAATTCAACGTAGTTAAACTGAAGAGGTATTTAAAATAACATCTGACTTTACCAGCAATAAAAAAGTAATATCCGTTCATGTCTGCCTCAGATATTAGCTACCAATATGCATGCTCAAGTTATCCATCGACTTACGCAGGCCGATAAATCAGACATCAAATTACTCAAATAAAACAAATTGTAAATTAAACGCTTCTTTCAAATGAAATGATGAATACGCCAATGCATTTACGCAACGTACTATCGAAACCTCACACGTAGCTTTTAAGATAATAACTAGAAATGCTTTAGATACATACGTAGCTTTCTGAAGAAACAAATTGCAGAACAACATATTGTGGCATTGTGCTTTAACTCGATTTGATGCACGCAATTGCTTAGTTGATCCATTTTTCACACTCTCCACGTTTACTTTATCTGCTTGCATGGCATTTCATATATATATATATATATATATATATATATATATATATATATATATATATAACGATATGTTCATTTGCAAATAATTGAGAAGAATAAGAGAAAAAAGGTTTTTTGTATTTGATGAAATTGCATTTTTTGCACATGGAAAGGATGCTATAGTCTTTATTAAGGCTCGCATTCAAAACAAATATGAATTTATGAATTTTATTAACATATAAATATTTTGGATCCTTATGTTTATTTTTAAATGTGAGCGAAACAATACTTAGCTATTAGTCTTACTTTTTCACCTGGTAGGAATTCGGAGTGAAGTAAATAAAAGTTTAGAATATAATAGAATAGAATAACTTTTTTGGAACACTAAGCAAAAAACAGGCATGGATAGGTCAGAAAAGAGAACGACAGATAAACTTTGATCCTTGAGATAATACGTTTTACTAACTTACCCATATCAGGTTTTCGTTGTCGTTGTGCCTTCATTAAAGCTTGATAATAGCGAACAAACTCAGCCTGAATGTAAAGCGGCTTGTATTGAGTGCCCATTATTTTCCCCACTACACGGCCCATAATATCAAGCGTTAATGTCTTCGGTAACTAGATTGAAGAGTAAAAATGGAAGTAAACATAATAAATTAAACTATATTCGGGAATGTTTATTTCAATCTGTATTTGGCATAATTTACTTCTCTTCACCCAGGTAAAAGTGTATTCCAACAATTTATTTAAATGTTAAATTTTCTTTTAAATTCAAAGTAACTTTTGGCGATACAGTTTTTATTCATTATATAATGATGTTTCTTTTTGCTGAAGATGCTTGAGTTGTGCTGACATTTTGAATTCAAGTTTCCGAACTTATCCTTAAGGCACGTTCTATTGTCACAAAAATGGTAACAAAATAATCGTTAATGACAGCAAACATAAAGATTCTTCAACATAAAAAGAAATAAAAATATATCCACAGTTTTAAATTATGCATACGCTTTTTCATTTATAATTTTGAAGCAATCGATACGTAAATTGAAGTTTATGTCCAATATTAATCAAAATTGAATAACATCTCACCTAAACCAAATAAACTGTAAGTAAGCCAAGCGATTTTCACGCTACCACTAGTCAAAATTAAATACCTATTTCAATTATTCCAATTAATTGCTCATTATTTCACGAAAATAAAATCAATTATTCTACCCCCGCAAAAACAGAGGTTTTCTTAGTTGGCCTTCTTTGACTATAGCTAAGACAATTTATTTTTACGTTTGAAATTCCATGCGTGCCTTATCTTATTATTATTATTATTTTATTATGTTACTGAACGTTGATGCTATATCTTAATACACATATAATATATGCTTGACACGATTTAAGTTTGTAAATCAGAAAAATCGGAGTGGAAATGTCTCTTTACAATTGAAGTTAACTATTATAAATCTATCTTCCACGTTTATGTTGGCTGTACATTGTTCGCACAATGTGCCAATGCTCTTTATTATTTCATCATACAATTGTAAAATATTCTATTAAATTTATTAAGGTATGAGTTATATTGTAGGGAAAATGTTTAGCAATAGTTTGACTATTTTTATAAAAGGCGATATTGTAAATATTTAAACATACTTTCCCATTGATCTGCAAAATAAGACCTTCGATAATTCTTCTTTGTTTGTTCTAAAAAAATTTTAAAAATATTTAAACACATGTGTTCATATAGTTTAAAACGGAAGTATTAGTGCATAAAATTTTAAATTGTTTTAAAATAAAAAAAATCGATAGACAAGATCTGATTTGCTTCATTACACAAGAAATAAATTGCGAAGCCATCTTCAATAAGTAAAAATAGTTCAATTCTAAAGTCACGTGTCATATGTGATATAGATAAGAAGACTGTGCAAAACGTATTCAAGATTAATTTGTGTCAACGATAGAAAATTTTACCTCCCGTAATTATATAGTAAAGTAAGCATTAAAAGTTTGACGTTCAATCAAGTTTATTCAAATTTTTTGTGTGATGGCGTAGTATTTGGTTGAAAATAATTATGATTATAAAATCATCAACATTTTCAGGAATGTCTGATATTTACCAAGTGCATTATATGAATGATTTTGTAATTCATATCGGGCAGACTGCTCATATCACATTCTGTGTGAATGTGCACATAAATCATTACAAAAAAGGTGAATTTGAAATATTTCGAATTCATTTGCTCATTGATTTCAAAATTTTATTCATATGGAAATTACTGACTGCTGTTGAATGTAACAAATAGGCATAATTGAACGCGCATGCAATATGTAATTTCTGGCAGAATAAGCTAAACATTGCAACAGATAGCAAAGGAAATTCATTCCTTTTTATTTGGTGCCTGTCAAGTACAGTCCGAAATATGCCGTAGATGGAACTCATATCTGGTCACAATAACTTCGAAGTCTGTGGTTCTATCCATATCTCCTCCCTGCCGCACACTAAACATTATTTTCAATTATATTCTAACCTACGAAGTTGGTTACGCGTTATTTGCTTTGGAACCACTGTGCCATCTCTTTAGACCTAAAATTCAAATTAGCCACCGCAACATTTCATCCTAAACCAGATCCACGCTATCTGCGCAAGTGGGAGAGATTTGAAAATCTATGAACTTAGCCAATAATTGATTCTGCCAAAAGCGATAACATTGTTTGAATCGAGGTTGCAAGCCGAATGAACTCTTTTTGCCACTTATACTGATATGTGTATCGCTAATGTTATTGGTGTTGGTATCAAGCCCATAAACTTGACTTAAATAAATGTTTCCACCACCCAAGCAATAAATGGTTGGTTAGTTGCATTAACCTTCTTCATGTAGCGTAGCGTCTGACCTGAGATGACAGATTCGGGTGGCTAGATGGAATTTCAGGTTTGAAGAAATGACACAAAGATTTCATCTGACGGTAGGGCTAACCAAAAAAATAAGTTAGTATATAACTGAAAATTGTGTGTAATTTGCAGTGTGGTGGTGCATTGGACACAGTTACTTACTCCATAGCAATATCCGTGGAAATATTCTGGACTGTATGTGAAGTTTTTTTCCGATTAGGATGAAACCGGTCTATTCGATAAATTAACCTTGTCACATTATACAATGCTTTGTATAAAATTTAAAATGTATATGTAGTGGAAATGGTGTTTATATCATGCTCCCAACATTGATTTAAATAATTTTTATCTCCACTTGCGCAATCAATGACTCTTTAGTCCAATAGAATTTTTGTGATTTCTGATGTAATGGATTGTCTGGTGTTCTGTCCACGCGAACTCCACCGGTATTTATTATCAGCTTTATCATCCAGACGAGACTTAATCATGCCTAATTCTGCAGACAAATTGTTCATTTGAACAGACAGTTCTTGAATCAACGTTTCTAACCGATCAGTAAGGGTAAAACACATGCTTTATTTTTAATCAAGCATATATAGTATTTTGCTCGGATAAAGAGGGTCGATTTAGTAAAGCAAATAAACAAATATTGATTATATTATGTTCACTTCAGCTCGAAGTCTGCTTCCATCATCGTGCTGCCTGCTTCACCCCAATACGTGCGCTTCTGCGAGATATTTCTAGTGCATTAATGCCAGCCCTAGATAGGACCCTTTTTGCGTTCTTAGTCTCAATGGTGGCTATTGCTACACTAGTTAGCCAGGATTCTAGGATATTTTTGACAGTTCATTGATTCTTTGTCTGTTGAGTACAATATAATGCTGCTGTAAATTTTCGATATTTAGACAAGGTACTTCAAGTCTGATGTAAAAGGTTTCTTAAATCTATTTAAAAGTTTTCGTCTTTCCACCTTGTAGAAGCTTTTTAAATTTCATCTGTTCAGTTTAAAAAAATATGCTTTGAGATGGCTGATATACTTGAAGGTACCAGAACATTTTAAACAAATTTACATTGAAAATTTTTGTCAATCATATTAATCAATCACAAGTTCATACGTTTAATATATATTATAAAAATAGTATATATAAATCTATTATTATGTAATACATATAAATTGTACAAAATGAAGGGAATTGGCCTATGATTTTTGGCACCCAACTTCAGGAGATCTGCATGCTGCAATAAATGTTACTATTTATTTCAGGTAAATTTGTCTTACTACAATTTACCTGTCACACAGAATTTGAGGCAAATAAGCCGCCTCTAAATAATAAGTTCAGAAATATTATTTTGTTAACGTCTTCTCAATCAGAAATTGAGCTCCATCTGATGTTGAACGTTGCATCCCGCTCCAGGTATCAATTTGTAAAGATATTATTTTAAATTATGAGATATAAGAACTGTTTCTATCTCATAACCCTCAAGTTGGTTATATATATATATATATATATATATATATATATATATATATATATATATATATATATTGTTATATATGTTATATATATATATATGTTATATATATATCTATATGTATATATATGTTATATATATAATGTCCATGCCTTTGAATATTACACAATATATTTCTCATTAGGAAGAAAAAACATTAAGAACAATGCGGACAATGACCATTTATTTCGAGATTACTAAACGTCACTTTACAATCTTTCATTTATAAACATCCTGGGTTTTCATTTGATTATTTGAGTGGCATTTATTCTTACTCGGTGTTACATCTATTTCTTGTTTGGTCTGATTAGTAAATTTATGTGTATGTGTCTGCGTGTGAGTGTCAGTTTGCGTTTAGGAGTGTTTCTCGTTGTATAGAAAAGTACACCAACTGTTTGCATTGAGTAATTCGATGTGAAATACCAACTTATGTCTTCTACTTGGTGCTTCCTTCAAGTGGAATCTCTTAATACGTGAATTAATAGCTAACCACCCCTGATCTGCTATTATACAACCTACATTAAGAAACAGGATAATTGGATTGCTTTGGAGTTTAATGGCATGATTTTGATTATATGTATATTGTCAGTCTAATCCCAATACTGTATCAGGTAACAAAGGCATTTTTTGGCTAGATTGGTCTTTTCCTTGTTGGGACCTCTTAAGGTACCGTGCTGCATACTCCATGCAATTGTTATCACATAACACCTGAATTTCTAGCCAATCACACGAACTTTCATTATACAAAAGACATCATGCCATTTGTGAAAACTATAATAATTTAAAGTCTAATAACAGGATTTTGATTATAAGTACATTATTAGTGTAGCCTTAACTTGAAAACAGTTAGCACAAGCAATTCTCCAATTAGACCGGGTTCATTCTTAATGGGAACTCTTCATGTTCTGTTCATAATTTTGGGCGGACAGGATACAAAACTGGGCATATTTTCTTCGGAGTGCGTCACTATATCCATAGCAATACCAGTGACGTATATTACACGCAATTTCAAATCATACACCATACATATATATATATATATGTACACAATATATATACTGTATATATATATATATATATATATATATATATATATATATATATGTTTATTTGTTTACATTTAAGCAGTTACAAATTTTATAAATATGAGTATATTAGCGATAAACGCGTAATTAACAGATCACTTGCTTCGATGTCATTTTAACTTGACGAAAAAAAGATCTACTTCGAGATGAAATTTTCAGTTCTAATATATCGTGTCCATTTTGTAGTTGCATGTTTTTTATAGTTCTTAACATATTGGTTGTAGCATGAATGATGGACGCCGGTTGTGTGATGAATTATTTACAGCGATGCAATATATGTTTTATATAACAACGCAAGCACTTCCAGCCCTTACAATTGCTCTTGTTGAAGTTTATGTTTTTGGATTGCACCTAATTGCCGTTTTGACAGCTTATAAAGGAGCACTTCTCCATGCATAATGGCATTGTTTTTATAGGCCATGCAGAGAATACCCTGCCAATCGGAACATTGTTTAAAATTTGACCAATTAAATAATGCTGTCAGATTAAATTTCATTTTTTTGGAACTGTACATGTTTATGCTTTACAGTGTAAAACAAATTAGGAATATATTACATATGCATAATAAAATATCTCAGCTTTATTACCACAAAAATATTGCACACATTTTTGCTAAGTAAAATTTATATCTATGTTATGATATTGAGGAAGATATCGAGGCCTGAAAAACAGTCATTAATTTGATTAGGCGATCGTATTTACTAAAATCGATTTAGTTTCAAGAAATGCTAAATAAATTTTAAGATACGCCCGTAGCATCTGCTAATTTGTTATATAATTAAGGCAATATAAATTAAGGTTCAATAGATTACACTTCGGTTTCATATAAACACCAATCAGATTTTGCGCCACCAGTTGCAAAACTGCAAAATTACTGCCAGTCCGACGAACTGACAAGTATCGCACTTCAATGATCGTCATCAGAGCACGAAAGAAAACTGACTATCGTGGATCCAACCGCAATTTTTATAACATACATCCAACTTGATTATGAATTTATGCTACAAAATTGTGTGCAGTCACGAATATTTATCTTTTGCAGCTTTCACGACATTCATATAAGTTATGTAATTATTTAGTCGTTGATTGCGCGGATGGTGATGAAAACGATTTATGTCAAGCTTACGAATTTGATATAAACACCGATTCTACTGTATTGAAGTAGTCTAAAAATTAATAAAATTTGATTACGAGGGCAACTTCAACAAGAACCTTAATGTAATTTCAAATTAAAAAAAAATATTACCCCACGTTTCATCGCCTCGGTATACAAAGCTTGCAATGTTTCAATGGTCAGAAAATGTTCCATGTTGAACCCACGATCAATAAACAATTTTAGAAATGCAACTTTGTCTTCCATAAGTATGTCAAACACGAATGGTGATAATTCAGCTTCCTAAAATAAAATAAATGCAAAATTTTAATCTGTAGAATAGTTTTAACTTTATGTTATATTATGGTTCTTTTTTTAATATGTTTCAATTTTTTATTGACTTTGAAAATTTGAAAAATTATTGTTCAATTAAGATTAGTAATTGCTATATTATTGCCGTGAGGATAGTGACGTCAGATATATCAAATTTCACATATTGAAATCTAAGTCATTATTGAAGCAGAAAGAAAATCTGATTAATTACAATTGTGAAAAATTAGCTTGCAAACAATGTTTACTCAATATAGTTTAAAATTTTGTCTGCTAGATATTTCATTTTTATTAATATTCACACTTGAAAAAAAATGCTTACTCAATTATTTGGTCAATGTTTTTGAGTTAAAAATATGAACACGTCAAAATTTTAAATTGCAATTTCCTTAACACTTATTGCATGATCTGGACAAAAGCATAAAATTGTAACACTTTATGTATATTTTCATATTAACTGCATGTCTCTTTAAGTGTATTATGTTACAGTGGCTTCCTCTGAGACAAAGAGCGCATCGATGTCTCTATTTAGGGTTGATGTGAATGCCAGCAAATTGCATGGCAAAAGCAGAAAATGGAAGAAGCAGAAGGATCAAAAGAATGTCGAAAGCAGCAGCTGAGCCTGAGGAATTTATAATAAATTACTTATTATTATTCATGATTGTTTTACCAAGATGGAGCCTTTTATACGAGCAAACTCATTATCAAAATTATTATAGTGAAAAAACCAGCAATAGGCAGAAAACAAGTTGATCAATTTTCCTTAGAAACTTTCGTTTGTATTTTAGTAGGACAGAGGAGCAATTTAACCGGAGTTTGGACATGTTATTTCACGTTTATATGAAAAATACTGTTAAAACTCAGGGGATCCGCATAACGAACCTAAATGACATATGCAAATGAAATGTATTTAATCTTATCAATTCCAAAATACTTTATTTCCATATTAATCAGACAAAACTGATGACGGTTTATGTTTGCCGAAAGAAAACGTGTTTCCATTCAGAGCTTATTCTTGAATTGTAACGTTTTTTAAAGTTCTATTTTGTCAACATTAATATTAATGCTGATTTGTTTAATTAATGAATTGGATTGGAATATCGAAAAGTTTGTGCTCTTCTAATTTGAGATCGAACAATATCTTGACTACTCAGATTTGGGAGGATCGGCTAAAAGTACAATACAGTTTAATATCTGTTCAACAAATTAAAATTCGACACGATGTTCCGTGGAGTCCTTTACAACATATAAATTTTTTGTAATCACTAGTAGATGGATTTATGCCTGCATTTTTGATAAATATTGCTTTTAAAAATTTACCGGAAGCTCCGATTCTATGCAATCACAAAAATAACGCTTTTGCAAACTCACATTAAATTGATATTAGTTATAGAAGCAAGCATAACAGTTTTTATGAATATTGAATATTTATTAAAATTACAAAATCGAGAAACTCTGCTCTGCAGAATTCCAACGGCAAGTACTTGTGGTGCCTAAAAAACCTTTATTTTCAAACTGACTAGGCTATTTTAAATAACTTGACGGACTTAATATGAGTACACAAACCTATTTTAATTAAAAAGTCGTACAACATTTTTAAACTACAGTTAGTTACGCGAATTAGAGCTCTTCGGCATGGCATGGCCAACACCAGATTGCGATGAGAACCGGACAAACGTAGATCAAACTGTTTTGAACAAATGAAGTTAGGTCTCTTACTTTTTGCGTGTATAGCACTTAAATGGGAATTAAACAGATTTTTAGCTTGGAAAGTACTAACGCTGAGGTGCATGATACAGACTGGTTAAATACAATGGGATTGGTGTTTACTTCAAGGTCGCCAACTTGATTTAAATAATAATATACCAATATGTTTGTT
Source organism: Eudiplozoon nipponicum (assembly GCA_029291075.1). Taxonomy (NCBI): domain Eukaryota; kingdom Metazoa; phylum Platyhelminthes; class Monogenea; order Mazocraeidea; family Diplozoidae; genus Eudiplozoon; species Eudiplozoon nipponicum. Next base: position 112,546 of record JAQBSW010001391.1, on the reverse strand, counting down.
AAAAGGTTAAATATAATAACACTGATTCTCTCACCATGTCCGCACACTTGATACCAATACAAATCATCATAGACCACATAATAGAAGGTAGATTTGTTCAATGAAATACATAAGCGACAGGAAAGTTATAAAAATAATTGCTATAGCTGAAGCCGCATTATAGAATACCACACCTTGTATATGCACGGCGGGTTTATCCGTGTTATTCTTTTTATTTTCGTGCACTGATAATGAATATGGAAAATCAAAACACGTCAGTGCCTCTGACTGAGAGTACATTTACTATGATTTGTGAATGATTTAATAGTGCATTAATGCGGTACAACTATAGTTTGCAACTTATTCAAATATGTTTTCTGTTTACTTCATCTCAAAACTTTATTTCATTGAGGAAATATTTAACATTTATTAAAATTTGTCTGTGCTATTGACTATTAAAAAGCCAAAATATACTTTCTAAGAAAGTATTTTCTGATACGTAAAGCATATTAATTTCTTAAATGACTTACAGTCCAAAGTTTGTCCTCAGTAAACACCTTTTCTCGTGCAGCATCACTTCGGTTTAATGACAATGAAATAGCCAACTGAGACAGATTTAGCGTCTCTGTGTCGGAGTCACCATGTAACACTTCGCAAAGTAAAGAAACATAGAACATTCCAACGGTTTATACTTCATCGAAAATAAAATCAGTAGTTCTGAAATTAAAATCTAGGCTTAAAATTTATTATTTTTAAGCAAATTTGTCAACACTATTAAGTACGGAAATTAAACGGTGATTTTCAATTTCCATTAATCTTACAGCATAAACATTCCAGAAACTAAAGGATAGTTTTGAAGATAAATCGGTATACAACTTACGCGCTTCTCGTAAATTCGTATCACACTCAGGATATGCAGTCTGACTTATTTTAAATTTATTCAAACAAATAATATCAGGCAATTATAAAACGCTCACGTAAGTTCATATTTCAGAAGTGCAACAAAAGGTGAACTCTAAGTATTTTACTACGTTTTATCTAAAAAAAAATACCTTGCATTAAGCTTATTGCTTTTAATACCAAAATAACTTCAACGATATTGATTAAGCTTGCTTAAAAAACAGATAATTAATTTTATTTTATACTATATTGAATTAAGCTATTAAAGAGATTCGCAAAATTATTAACAAAAATATTTCATTACTTACATTTAAAAGCTCATTACAAGCTTAGTATTTTTGAAATTTTAGTTACAGAATAAAGACAGGTTATCTCCTCATTCATGATTTATTCAGAAAAACATGTTAGCCGTAGCAAATTTGCATTGAAGAATAAATTGCAGAAACTTTTAAAAATAAATTAAGCTTTTGAAAATCTTTTAGAAATGCTATAATTCAAATGCGAAAGGTTCGTAAAATTAAAAATAAAATTTTCAAAAGTAAGCACGTTCCAATGGTTCGTTCAAACTTACGCGGATTCAATAATGCCGATAATATGTAGAAATCCAAATCGCCCGCATCATCGCTTTCGAGATCATAAATTTCGAACAGAGAACGATTACGCACAATTTCGTCTATCATGACAACGCCAATGTCCTCTTCGTTAAATGCGCCCCACTCGTGAATTGCAAATGCACGAATTCTATATCACGGCAAAATCGTAATTATGTTCAAAACTTTTACGAAATTTAAGATAGAGATGAATTTATTAACCTGATTTAGACTTTCTTGTCCTTGTTTTAATTGTCAGATCTGCAAGGTGACTGATTTTATTATATATATGTATATATATATATATATATAAACTAAAAGCCTAAACAAAATAGAAGAAATATAATGATGGAGAAGGTGTGAAATATCGAAACCATCAATCTATTTCGTTCATCAATTCGAGTTCAGGCTTTGAACTTGAAATGGAAGGTATGCACCAACCTGTTTGTTCCTCTTTTTTCTCACCCTCGCCATGTCTATATATATATATATATATATATATATATATATATATATATATAATTACAATAACATTGTTGTATGTCTTTCTAGTAAAATATTCGTAATTTCAAAATATCCTGAATCATTTTTCATTTCTAAATTACTGTTTACTTATTTATAGATAACTGGTAAAATTATTATTGTGTGGTAAATCAATAAAATGATATCTTATCTAAAATTCTTACAATTTAATACGGTCAAGCCTATGATTTGAAGATAGGCCGTTTTAAAATTGGAATCATCTCGAGGAATTTAACAAAATAAGAAAGCCGTAAAAATGTAGTGCGTATGATCTATTAATTGCTACGTAGCTAGTTATCATCATATGTTTGTTATAACAACTATGGAAAACACATTTTGAACATAAAATGATAACAAGTCAATAGGTTTGAATAGCAGTAAACAGATTTAAAATTATTAAGTAAATTGTTTGACTAGCGTCAGGTTTGAATTGTTTTCAAAATGACAGAAGCGACAGATCTCTTCAAGTGTGAAATGTTAAACAGATTGACAAACAATTTTCTGGTGCTAAATATGAGCTCAAAATTATTATCGCTAACGGATGAGGTACAAGGAAACACATTTTTACTTTGCAAGCATTTAATGTAAATTGTAATTTTTTTTGTTATGCCCATATATAGAAAGTACATCAATCGTTTGCACTTAACGAAACGACTTTGAAGAATTATGTAGTTAAACGCAGATTTAATAGCATCGATTTAAAATACTTATAAAGTCATGAATATTACTTTATTATTAGTGGGACAATTATTGTCGTTAACTGAAACGAAATTTATATATATATATATATATATATATATATATATATAATGGCTTACTATTAAATGTGACTGTGGTATAATAATCGTATGAGACAATGAAATTAATGACTGAATTTATAAAGTTTAATCTGCAAATATATGACAGTAGAAACTTAATTACTGTTTTTGTTGAAAGTACAGATTTTTTAATTTGTTTGTAAAGCATGTAAGATGAAGAGATGCAGTTTGGATTTTATATTAGTTTCAAATTATTTTATTCTTAAAGTTAGTGAAGAATTGAGGACAAACAAGGAATTTACAATAACGGGAAAATTACCATGCATAAATGATTTATTTTATTACTATTATTTGTTTAATTATATCAAATTTAATAAATTACATGTTTAGATGTGATGTTCTTGATATAAATATATTTCGCTATTCCTTAATTGATACATGAAGAGGTGCAAAATAGGGAATTTTTAAAACATTTATACACATAAAGTTCTGTTTAGGCTCTATCATCGTTTTAAATCTATTTTTCTTTTTATATTGTGAAAGTGTATAAACACATGCCTATATTATTGATTTTTGGCTATGTCGAGTTTTTTCATATTTCACCAAAGGGCCTTAAGTAATACAAAGAATATCAGTTTTATAATTCAAATTAACTTTAAAATATAGCGTTTATTATTTTGATCAATTTGACTCAACAGAAAAAAACATTTGATTCTTATGTTTAAACTTTACCTAAAAGTGCCAGTCTGGTAAGTCTGTGCGTTAAATTTAACGACCTTCATATGTTTGTAAGACAGGTAATTTAAATCTTGTTTCGGGTTAATAAATTTTTCAGTTTCTAAGTTATTGTATTTTTTGATAAAGCATTTTTAAATCTTTCTTTTCTGGGTCTAAACTGAAGTATTTATTTTTAATTTATTTATATACTCTTAAGATTATATTCATAACAATAGATTCAGATTTATAATTTATTTATGAATGATAATAAAAAATATAGCGTTCATGTATTACATGAGGTTTTGGGTATATTATGTTAAACCAAAAAATTCTCATTCTATCATCCAATGGCCCACTCATCATTATATTCTGATATATAAAATTTTGGTAAAGTGTCATCAATCGTCTTTATAATTCATTTATTTTAGCACATAAAGCAGCTTCCCTGTGTGATATTAAAATGGTCAAGCAAATAAGTTAAGTATTTTAAAGGACTATATTTCACGACAAGAAATTGGTTAATTATCTGTTCTCTGTTTTTCGAAATAAGGTTTTTACGTCTTTTGATCTCATTTTTCCATTGTTTTTTCGCGGTCCGTACAAAAACCCACTGTCATAGGTAAGTTCATCGCATCAAAAATAAAAAAAATGAAGTCAATAGTAAGGTTTGTTTGAATGACTTCAATTATACCACCAATTCGATAAATTTAAAATAACTGACTTCTCACTGAATAAGTGTGCGTCATGAATTTATGTTTTGGTGTACATGTTTCAAAACATGTACAACAATCCACGCGCGCCTGTAGAAAATACTGAGGATTCACTAGATAAAAAAACGATTTTCATGCGCAAGTGTGTTTGTTTAGATCTGTGACGTAAATCAGTTGAATATAAATAATGGCACGTGTATGCTTTAAATTAGTTCAACAAAAATGGTCAATTAAACGAACATTGGTTTCACGGGCGTTGATAACAATTATTTTTTTAATCAAGGTTACCACCTTGATATAATCACCTGAATCATTATGTATACACATTTTTCAGTATAAACTATGCATTGTATAGTGTAGAAAATGCAAATCATCCAGTAGACCGGTTTCATCTTTATTATGAAGTCATTACTTACTGTCCAGAATTTGCCGCGGATAAGGATCGAACTTGGACACGTCTACTTCGGGATCTGGTGCTCTAATCAATGAGCTACCCTGCTACATACAACACACAATTTTAATTTGTTTTCTAAATGTAGTTTTTAGCTATCTTTTCCTTTAGGTAGAGCCTATATAGCATCCCTTTAGCCCTAAAGTTCCAACTAACCATTGCGGGGGATTTAATAACAATTACTTTATTTAAAAAAAAAGGTTTAATGTCTGTTTCTCCTTACACACAACATATCTTCCGTTTTGAACTTATTTCATAAAGGAAGATTTAACTTACTCTGCTAAATTAAATAATGACGTGTGACCTCTCTGGTGAAGAAGAGTATGTTATATAATCTGAATGCAGAAATATACAAATAATCTTACCAAAAAGAGTCAACAGTTATTAAAATAATAATCTTATTGAAGATACAACGCTAAAATAGATGATAGTCAGAAATGAACTTGACGTAACACCCCACTGAAAGGGAAATAGTAATAATATTGTAAATTAAAGGTTATATATTGCGAAAAGATCAACATTAAGTAGTTCATTCTACAAACGGCCTAAGTTAAAAGATATAGTGAAATAATAAGTACCAAAGGAGGCAATTATAAGATATTGCTAAAATTAGTAAAGAGATCTTTGACTATCTTACCGCCGCAATCTGTAAATTAAACTAAATCCAGTATTTATCCTTTTGTTTAAAAAAGGTACGGATTCTGCTTCGTGCAAGCATCGCTTCCTACCATTATTAAATGTTGTGTTTCAAGACCAGCCTAGCGATTTATCTAAGTATGTTTCAATCGCAATGTTAGTTTCTAGTCAAATCATTCGTAAATTATTAAAATAGTTAGCTTAAAATCATTGATAATTAGACTTCTGAGATTACGAGCTTTAAAATGTAAAAGGAATCCATTAAGTAGACGGCGAGATATCTTTATTACTATAGGACACTCTCTAAAGTTAATGGAAGTAACAATGATGAATTCCATGAGTACATTCTATTAGAATAGAATGTACGTTAAGTTGGACAGAGAAAAGTACTACCGTTGAGTCATTGCAATACCAAATTATAATCTTAGACTAAAAATAAAAATGACAGCATCGAAGTACAATTTACAAACCATTTTAAATTAAGCTCTTGCACTATTCACTTAACATTCCATCAAAAAGAACAAAAATGACCCCCAGATATATCAAGGGTATATGAAATTCCATTTAAAGACTTTATCTTCATGCACGTGGCTAACACTATATGCCAAATTAAGGTAAGAAAGAAGGGAATTTTTTATGTGCAAATACGTAAATAATAATAGCTCTGATTTTGCAAGTTATACAGAAAGAATGGAAATAAATTAATTAGTGTTGGATCTACAAGCTTATTAAAATTTGATTATACTAGGTCAACAAATTTGGTTAGAGTGTATACTGATTTGAAACCGCGTTATAATAAATTGAATTTAACATCCATAGAAAGAAAACGAAATGGCTTGATATAGAATACCTTACTAAGTAATGGGAAGAAGCGAAGATTACAGGAAACAGAAGCAGAAATTCACTCAGATAAACGAGTGAGAATGTTGGAATTATATTAACTTACCTACAACTATGGAGGTATAATCAATGATCTCTTAACTAACTTTAGCTAGATCGTATAATGTACTTCTTTATTATTTGTTATCTTGCATTGTCTATTAATTTGCATCCTATATAGATTGAAACACTTATAGATGATCTCTACTTTAAATTTCATCTTCTATTTACAAGTTTACTATTATCTAACTCTCAGTAGATACATATCTATGTTGCATTTCTGACTCTCATTTACTTTTATTTCTTTTTAAATTTTGATTATTATTTTATTAAAATTAAGCGTTCATTTGGATTTAAACCTGCATATTACAAATACATTATTTAGCACTTGTGTGTTGTTCTCCAAAATTATATTTCTCCTAATTATTTTAAAATTCACGGCAGGCACAATATTTATTCCGGAATTTTTCATAAATCGAGGTAGACAAATGTACACACCTGCAAAAACACATAAACACGAGCGATACTTATCTAGTTAAAAGTCAGTTATGGTTTAAAGATCTAGTTCTTATTAATTATGTCGTTTATGTTAAATACACCGCTTGACATAATTAGTGTCAAATTGCGCGGTTTGATGAGCTTACTCTTGACAAACAGGTCCGAATGCGGACCGCTAAATATCCTGAACAAAATTGAATAAAGTAGGCGTGAAAGCCTGGTTTCTCAAATAAAGGAACAGATATAATTAAGCGTTCAATTAGATTTAACCTAGCATACTAATAAACCTTTCCGATTATTTAGCCCTTGTGTGTAGTTCTCCACTATTTTAGTTATCGCAAATTTATTTTAAATTCACGGCAGGCACAATATTCTTGTCCGCAATTTTATATGATTCCAGGAGGCGGCATTCCTGATAGGCAATTCTACTCAATCGATTTTTAGCACATTGTGGTATTAGGTATACGCTTAATTCTGTGCAATCTTTATTTCTTAAAATTTAGCTATTAATTACGTTGTTAATTAATAATTATAGTAAAATATCTCTGCTGTAACTCTGACTGAAAAAGACACTAATTGCCATATCTAACTGCATTATTACATTACAAAAAATGTAACTGACGAAATCTTAGATGCTGAACGGAAGAATCTAAATTATCCGCCATGCATTGGTGACAAAATTATAAAATAATCTTAACTCCGGTAAACAACCATAAATTTATTATTTCACTGATTGTGATAAAGAAAAAGGAGCTTATAGCAAAACACATTAAATTTTAAAATGCCAAATAAGTGTATGCAAATACTCCGATTTTCACAAGGGCCTTATTTCGTTTCAGAGCCTCATCCATGAAAATAATAGATGTCAATACAACGGTGTTTTCGATTGTCTGCTCAATCTATTCCAGCATTTGTTTAAACTATATATGTTACCTGATACAGTTTGGAGCTTAAGCATGAAATGACAACCGAGCAACTGCCTTTCGAAAATAAATTTAAGTAATCTTGTTCGCAATTTGGTAATAGAAAATGGTGCAAAAGACATTTGGAACTAAAATCTTGGGATGTCAGCTTCTTATTTTATCAATAATTTGAATCTGAATAGAATAAAATACCGGCTGCAAACAAAAATACCGACTTGGTTTCCTTATCATCATAATTGGAAATATTTCCTGGACATGACAAGACAACATTAAATAAATTGACATACCATCCAGTTTTTAACATTAACAGAAAGGACAATATTACTTCTTTAAATCAAGTTTGTGAGCTTGAAGTAAACACCAATCCCATTGTATTTAACCAGTCGTCGAACAAAATAATAAAATTACTGCCAGCCGCAACGCACTTTCGCGTTTCGACGTTCCATGATCATCATCAGAGTACGACGGCAAACTGACTATCGAGAATCAAACCGCATTGAATATATATAGAAATCAAATTTAGATATGCGGCTTTCACTTCTAACAGTCTGAAATACATTGAACTTGACTGTAAATGTCGACTGCACAATTTATATGCAGTGACGAACATAAACTGTTTGCTTTAAATCAAGTTTGCGAGCTTGAAGTAAACACCAATCCCATTGTATTTAACCAGTCGTCGAACAACATAACAAAACTACCGCCAGTCGCAACGCACTGACGCGTTTCGACCTTCCTTGGTCATCATCAGAGTACGACGGCAAACTGACTATCGAGGATCAAACCGCAGTGAATATATATGGAAATCAAATTTAGATATGCGGCTCTCACCTCTAGCAGTCTCGCATACATTGAACTTGACTGGAAATGTCGGCTGCACAATTTCTATGCAGTCACGAACATTAACTGTTTGCAGCTTTCGCCACATATACATATATAGGCAATACAATTTAAACAATAATTGTTTGCGCGGGTGGTGGTAACAATTCTTTAATTCAAGTTTGCGAGCTTGAAGTAAACACCAATCCCATTGTATTTAACCAGAAGAAAAACGACTAAAAGAACTGTTATACATAGGAAAAAGTCAGAAATATAATAAATAACCAATAATTGACTTTATCAAACATAGAGTGAGTATTATTATAATCAAGGTTGCAGTCTTGATATAAGCACGTGACCCATTAATTACCTACATATGTCAGTATAAACTAAGAATTGTATAGTGTAGAAAAGGCAATTCATCCAGTAGACCGGTTTCGTCCTTATTGGGAACTCATCAAGTACTGACCAGAATTTGCCGCGGACGGGATACGAACCTGGGCACGTCTGCTTCGGAATCTGGTGCTCTAACCACTGAGCTATCCTGCCGCACACTACACTACACACAATTTTTCAGTTATATACTAACTAATGTAACTTGGTTAGTCAATTTTTCCTTTAGGTGGAGCTCATATGGCATCCATTTAGACCAAAAGTTCCAACTAACCATGCCCAATCTGTCATTACTGAACAGACACCACATTACATGGGGAAGTGGTATTGAAATGAACATTTATATAATTAAACGAACATTGGTTGCGCGGGTGGTGAGTAACAATTATTATAATCAAGGTTGCGGTCTTGATATAAACACCTGACCCATTAATTACTTACATATGTCAGTATAAACTAAGAATTGTATAGTGTAGAAAAGGCAATTCATCCAGTAGACCGATTTCGTCCTTATTGGGAACTCATCAAGTACTGGCCAGAATTTGCCGCGGACAGGATACGAACCCGGGGACGTCTGCTTCGGAATCTGGTGCTCTAACCACTGGGCTATCCTGCCGCACACTACACTACACACAATTTTCAGTTATATACTAACTAATGTAACTTGGTTAGTCAATTTTTCCTTTGGGTGGAGCTCATATGGCATCCATTTAGACCCAAAGTTCCAACTAACCATGCCCAATCTGTCATTACTGAACAGACGCCACATTACATGGGAAAATGGTATTGAAATGAACATTTATATAATTAAACGAACATTGGTTGCGCGGGTGGCGATAACAATTATTATAATCAAGGTTGCGGTCTTGATATAAACACCTGACCCATTAATTACTTACATATGTCAGTATAAACTAAGAATTGTATAGTGTAGAAAAGGCAATTCTTCCAGTAGACCGGTTTCGTCCTTATTGGGAACTCATCAAGTACTGGCCAGAATTTGCCGCGGACAGGATACGAACCTGGGCACGTCTGCTTCGGAATCTGGTGCTCTTACCACTGAGCCATGTTTAGTTTATACTGACAAATATATGTACATAACGGGAAAGTTGTTTATATCAAGATCGTAACCGTCATTTATTTAAGCAAATTTCTTATCCGTTATAAATAGAGACGCTTTTATGAAATTGCCTCAATATATACTAATTTAGTTTGGCATATCTCGGAATTTTATTAAACGGTTTTAATTGATAAATCAATTTTTCTCTTTTAACCGTTGAACGATTTTGCTTCACTCTTACCATTGTAAAATAAGAAAACTCAAAATGAAGCGACAACCATTTTAATTATGAGCACTAATTAGCCTTTGGCTTCATTTACGACGGTATTTGCGAATCGATTGCGAAATGTATCGCGATGGAGTAATTAAGAGATTTATTAAAATATTTGATAATTTCAAAATATAATTTGTGACACATAAGCAAAAATATTTATTGCGTCTAAAATCAGTTTCAAATTAGTGTAATCCAACATAAATCAATGAACATTAGAGACCTTGACTTTTGCTTAGTTTATGTGTGTACAATATAATAAGGCAAAATGCGCTACTTTTACCATGAAACACTGCATCAAAATAAATAGAAATAATTATTATTATACTTACTTAGCGGGCACAATTTTAATTTCCTCCACATCGTATATTTTTTCACCGATCATTTCTTGTTCCTTTAGCTGAGCATCTATTTCGTTCGCCTCCTCAATGCAAGAGTTAAGTACTTCAGCTAAGCCACCGGTGCCCTGCAAAAAATAATTGTTTAATCAACATAGTCATAAACGTGTCAATTGTGCACCCCAAATTAAAGCAGCAGTGAAACTTGCTTCATTGTTCCATCAAATTTATCCCATCACACAGTATAATGCTTAAAAAGATACAAACATCTCATGCGCACAGTAAAAATAAAAATGCACCAACATATGTTGAACAGTTAAACTGCAAGTATTAACATTTCCGATCAACCTTAACAATAACTGATCAGATTGTTTTTTGTTCAAAAAGATTCGATAATGGCATGTGCGATTGAAAAAATTATGGACATTTTGCCGTACTTCCTCGTCTTCAAGTTTTTATTTGCGTATATTTTATTTCGGTTTAAAATAAAAATCTGGATTTAATATTACGGATGGTCCATAAACGCATTAAATATAATTATTTATAAACGGATGTATAGTGTATTTCATATTCCTTGGTGTTCACTCTGAATTTGTATATGCTTCTGGTTCGATTTGAACTAATTTCTTACTAAGTACACATTAAATAACACATTATTGCATATTTATAACTATATTCATCAGACAAATATTTATATAAAGGAAGTCATGATAGCCAAGAATGTGTGATGAATGATGTCGATGGAGATCAGTAAATAAAGCATTTCCTGTGTAGCCGTTTTTCAGAACTTTTGTTTGCCTCAAATTTGATGATACATATTCCAACATTTAAATCATATTGTTGGTACCCTTTTAAAACTCGCCAAAGATATGATATAGTGAGTTCGCTTTGGAGTTGTATGACGGAATTCTTCATATGAAATTAATTATTCTTCTGTTTTAATATAAGTATGTATAGGCAACTGGTCTGCCCAGATGTCCTTAATATCCTAACCAAATAGCAATTCAGTTTAGAGCCTTGGGCGGTTCCGACTTGTGGTTCACGAGTAAAAAGGAAACGCATCAGCGTATGAGATTAAGTCGACTGACATAAACATTTTTATCATGTTTACAATATTATAGTAGCTCTTTAGCCCTTTACTATCAACTGAAATACTAGAGAAATAGAAAACCGTATATATATATATATATATATATATATATATATATATATATATATATATATAATTTCATCTAAAAATAGTAAAACACAGATTCTTATTAGAGATTGTCAAACTTAAAAACACTTACATAACATGAACTGGTGGGGAAATCAATTAATATATACTAAACATTCCCAAATAATTATGTAGCATCGAAATCATAGCAATGATTATTGTATTTAAATCGTAACACTTTCTGGAATCGATTTTTCTATTTTGCAAGCCCGGTTAGGTATAATGATAACGTTATCAATAACAAGTTCACACACTTTATTTGCATAATTGTTTAAACATTTCAAATAACAAAACTTGTCTATTTTTATTGTCTAATATAGCTCAGCCCTCACAATGCTGCAGTTCGCAATTGCATGCATCAGCCCTTTTCATTAAATTCCAGTCTGTAAAAATCTTAACTCTCTTCTCGGCCGTTTGATAAATGTTAATCAAATTACTACAAGGCTGATATAAATTCATAATTCTTGCTTCCTAATTAAATAATAACTGGTTTGTGTCCGAATGACTTACGCTGGCAGTCAATGATCGTAAAATTTCATTTATACCAAATTAGATTTGTCGTGCTTATGCACAGTGCAAATTCTTAGATCTATGTTATGCTTTTTGAGTACATCAAAAGACATTTCTTGCTCTAGAACTCAATATTTTGGATCATTATATCTCTATTTGTTTTTACACCCTTGAAAATAGGACTGAATAAGACTAATCGTGCTTAAGAATGCTGATGAAAAAATTCTTATAGTTTTCCTTATGTAAGACGCCTTTAATTCGCTACCGTATAACACAAGGAATAACACTATTGCGTCACTGCTTTCATAATTAAAGGTTGCCGTGAGTTCCAGCATTAAATACTAACATTTCGCACCCTCTCATTTTGTCTATATGTGGTTTTCTAGCAGGAGGGTATTAAATTAGAACTACTAATGCTAAAACATTTTAGAGGTATCCATTAAATTACTTATAAGGAACAAAATATATATATATTATTTTTTCGTTTGTACATATTTTAACCTGCTAAGCTTTATATATATATATATATATATATATATATATATATATGAAGGATTCTATTTCAAAAAAAACTAATTTTGTATTGCAATTGCAACGCCCAATAGTAAGCATCTAAGATGCAATTTGCCCATTTCAAAAATTGAACATTGAATTCATAACGATGAATTGGTTTTATGTTGACATGTCGAAAGATAATAGTCGTCAACCTTTTTTGCGTTTTGCTTAAGAAAACAATGGCATATATTCAAAGATTTTAAAAGCCGTTGCCACACATTATATGATGTCACAATCTCTGCAAACTGTTCTAGTTTTTAATTCAAACGTTCTAAAATCGGAGTTTTTGACGTTACATTATTTTATAATTGGGATGTTTCATTTTTACGCGTCATCTATTATTCGAATCTTCTCTTATTGTTGGACAGTGAGATTTTATTAGTATTAATATGTACCAAGCACTATATTATTCATACTGCTTAGTTGATAAAAAGTAAAAAAGTATTATTTTATTCATAAATCATCATGATGTTAGTTAATCTTATATTTTCAAAATTCCATTTTAATTAGCATAATTTGCTAAAATTAATTCACATGAAAAGAAGTCACTTTCTAAGGAAGATTTCCGAGGCTCATAATTATGGCTTTTGAGGATATTTAGTTCGTTGTGGTAATAATGTATTTGTAATTTGTTACATCTTCAATCATGCGGTACTTATTTATTTAATATTTGCAATCAATTTATCACTGACACTTCATTGCATCTCATGCATTCTTATGTGTTGCAGAAAGACTTAATTAGCTTCTATACAAAACGACATGTACCAAACCTGCAATGGAGAAATATATTGATGCTTCACCATTTTAGATAAATCACCTTCATTAAGATGTGTCACCCTTTTAAAAAACTGTTACGAGATTGAGCTTGTTAAATCCATCGAAGTATGAAATTCGCTTATATTTTTTTATTGATTCTAATTGTTAATTTTATGTAGACATTTAATGTGCACTTACTTAGATATTCGCAACATTTAGTTAGACATTCCCTCGAATGTTCAGAGTTCGTTTAAGAAATTATATATCGCAGATCTTTCGTCTAATTTCAATGCATATGATCATAAATACACTTTCACAAAAATATATCTTATAAAATTGCTTAATATGATCTTACTCAATGATGTGTGAATACTATTTTGCAATTGTAAGATAAATAATTAAATCTGACGTTGCACATTTCTAAAGATTTTACTTATATTAAAAGCACTTGCCAAATGCTGCTTTTTTATATTTAACTTGAAACGTATGACGCAACAATTTTTTGTCTATATTTCAGATTTTGTAACTTATAATATACTGAAATTTATATATATATATATACATATATATATATATATATATATATATTTACTAGTTTTCATACTAAACTTTCATTCATGTCAATCCTAAAAGGTATGTAGGTTCCGTACGGTCCAATTAATTCGCCGATATTTTGTCTAAGATAATTTTAAAATTTCATACGCAAGACCAATGAGAACGTACAACCTTCCGTTGACCAATTACATGCAACTTCGCAACTTTACAAGCGCGATGCAATTTCCAACGACAAACAAACCCTGCTTCGTTAATTATAATCGTTCACGTGCATCTGCTCAAAGGATCCCCAGCCAAGAACTGGACTTAAAACGCCTGGGTTTAGACGGATTTTTGGACATAAATACTCTGCTTATACTCACGAACTTTTACGGCATTTGCTGGTGAGTGTCGCCAAGGCCCTATTAATGACCACCAGCAGCTCCCATCTTATCCATGTTTTACCTTACTAGTAAGGTTGCACGGCACTTCTAGCCGGATCGCTACATTTCTAAATTGAATTATGGCACATTTCTACGTTTTTAAACATTTAAATTATTTTCAGACAAATTTCTTGCGTCTTCTTGCTAGACTTTCAATATTTTCCAAAACAATCAATTATTGTTATAAATATTTAATTCCATATATGTAATCATCAAATGATAATTTTTCGAATAAAGGAATTTTTCAAACCAAATAATGAAGAAATCGGCTTTTCGTAAGATAAAATAGAATATTTAGCACAAGTAAAATAAGAAGCGAGCGCGACAAAAATTTCATCTAGAAATTAGATCTGACGTAGGTATCTGTCTGAATATTTGCGATTATATATAGATATTGCAGTAGTACTAGGAAGACAATATTGAATTAAATATTTCTGTTAATTTCTGGTTTAATTTAAATAGATCAAATTCTCTTAAACGACTGAATCAATCTAACATTTCGATTAACTGATGTTTCTAATAATAGAATTAAAATATTTTCTAATTTTGCATGCAAAAACCTAATTTAAACACAAAGTTGACACCCTGCATTACTATATATGCCGTTTATAAACTGAAGCAGAAGAAGCGAAATCTTTAACTCGATGTTTTCACAAAAATTTGGTGCCCAGTACCATAATACATTTGTTTGCCTCGGACGGGTTTTCTCTAGTAATTTCACCATAACCTGGATATTTTACTCAAATGTACTTTTCCAAAATATCAATAAGTATAAATCTATGACGTATTTTTCATGAAAAATCATTTTTAAGGTGTTTAAGGGTTTCCGGTAAAACTAAATCAAACTGAAAGCTGTATTAGCGTTAGGCCGAAAAAGTAATTGACGTGTTACAAAAAAAGCTAGCTGTTATAGAAACAATAATCCATGAAATCTTTATATCAATTCATCAATTGGTTTAAATAATTAATCTATATATGATATAGAAAGGCAAGGATGAAAAACATATATACCCTTTAAGGACATGGCCATTAATAGATGGTAAGTTTTAGTATATTCATAAATAAATAAAATTTAATGTTCACACACGTTAAATATTCTGACTAAAAAGAAAACAAACAAGAAAGAAAAAAAATTTTAGCATAAAAATTTGTTAAATTTTACAATAAGCTCACCTTTAAAATGACAATTGGTACTTTATTTCGTACAGCCTCATATATTGATCGCAAATCATCTTCTAGTCCACCAGTCAGAATTGCACAAATTGGGATTTCTAGAATATAAAAATGTAAGCCAGTACAATAGTATGTAAGATCAAGAATCTATTCATTCCATCTATTCAAATTCATTTTTTCAACTTATGAGACGGCAGAATCGGCTGATTATTTCATGCTCTATTCATAAATGTCTAATAACAGCAATTAAGTTTATTAATTTGTTATGTTTCTAGGAGTTTATAATATTCTTATTGCTATTATTTCGAACAGGTATAAGTTCTTCGTTTGAAATTCAATAAATTCTATAAGATATCCATTACTATTTGGGTATAAAATACGAAAATAGTTAAATCGGTCGCAATAAATCTTTCTAACCATTTAGTTTTTGACGTTTTAACAGTACTCGATGTATTTCTGGCGCATATTTTAGTATAACAGAATAAGACGCGCATACTTTGTCATTATATTGACATTCCACTATTAATCTAAATTGGAATAAAATTTTGCATTTGTCGTACCTAGTAAAAATCAGTAATTATAGAAGTATGCGAAAAAAACAATTTTAGCATGAACAACATTTGCATATAATAATACATCGGAAATATTATTTCAGAAAATAACAGAATTTGATATAACCTTTCGTTTACGGTAACTTCATTTTAAATAATAAGCTGTGTTAGTAAGCAATATTTTTATAATCATTATTTATTTTAATTAATAAATAAAAGTATGATATTGTAACCTGAATAACTCAAAACAGACATGTAATGGCACAGATAGACAAATAAATGCCCAATCTATGATTTTTGTAAAGAACATTTGAAAATGTTCTCAATTTTAAATAATTTGATTCTCAAGTTCAGGTAATTTACTTAATCAACAGCAGAAAATATAAAATGCATTTAAAAAAAACATGGAAGCATATTATTTTGCAATTTCGTGCATGAGATTATACTTTACGTTCATGTTGTCTTTGGTTTATCCTTCTGGTCATATTTAAACTAATTTGTTACTAGGTGCGCAACACCTAATACATAATTGCATATATATTAGCTCTTCGCCACAAACAGTATTTAAAAGCATATTAGTTTGTTTAATATAATACGATTCTTAATTCTGAATATCTTCTGAATATAAAAAAATGGCTTACCTGCATTTCATTGATCTCATATATATATATATATATATATATATATATATATATATATATATATATATATATATATATATATACCTCAATAGTATTCTAAATCACAGTTATCTCTAGTTAGGCATATGTCATTTAAATGTGCAAGTCTCTATGAATATCAACATACCTCTTAAATACAAAACAAGGTCAGCACTCTAGAAATTTCTACATGAATGAAAATTTAAAATTTAGCGCCATATGCCCAAACAATAAATGTTATTCTTAAAAATTCAGTTATATATTTGTCCTACTAGCGTCATTTAATTAATTATTTTTAAAGACATTGTAAGGCTCTGAAATAATTTAACAATTTATTTTTAAATGTGTCTACCTATGTGTGTGCCGTTATCCATCAATTATGTTCATTATATGAAAATTATACACTTTACACAATACAGTCCAAACGACATGATAATATGTTCGGTCTTTTGATTAAATTATAGTTATCATTTATTCTGTTTCACAAGATAAGCTGAATTTCATAAAGAAAGAAACAATACTAAAAAAAGTTTACTTAGAAATTAAAATGACACCATTTATTGAATTATCGTTTCTAGTTGTTAAATTTTTGGGACATATTCTGACAGTATAAATAATTTATAAAGGAAATATTCTAACTACGGCATTTCACTTGAATTTAAATAGAATAAACTTTATCGAGTGAAAATCAATATACAGAAGCACTACTATTGAAAAGATTAAGAAAAGCCCGAATGAATCAGTGATACCCATCTAAGATACTCCAGGAGTAAATTAAATCCTATTTAATTGAGACAAATCCAAATACGAAGTATTGAACTTAGAGATATATTTAAACATTGAAAAGTTAATTGAACTGATATAGCACATCATTTTGCGGCTGGCAGTAGTTTTGTTATGTTGTTCGACGACTGTTTAAATACAATAGGATTGGTGTTTACTTCAAGCTCGCAAACTTGATTTAAAGAATTGTTACCACGACCCGCGCAATCAATTATTGTTAAATTGTATTTCTACTGTTTTGCTGTTTGGTTATAAAGTTGTCTGTTTTCAATCCCACGTAGAATATTGACTAGTTATTCTTACAGCTATATGATTTAAAACAATTTTTGGAATTTTGCAACAGCAAATAACATCGGGTAGCATGGATCAAGAGGAATGTGATAGAGTTTAGAATTACCCTAGTATTACATTGACTAGAAGTGGATAATAAATTTTAAAAAACTTTGATTTAACTTTACAAAATTAGTCTTTGATCTAGAGAAATATAAAATTTAACAAGAATTAAAATAATATAGACGCTGTCAAACCTCGTATGATCCAAAAGTTTTCCGTTTTAGTAACGAATATTTATTCTAACGTCGGAAATTTCATTCATTTTCTTAGTTAGATACATTAATTTCCTGAATAGGGCAAAAATGTCTCCTTTAAAAAATTAAGGGATTCTAAGTTTTTAATAAGTATCAATGAATAAATTATCAAAAATGTCAGTTCAATTCATTTATTTGTTGATATTATCTAGCGTGGTGCCTTGTGTTTATACAAAGCAATATTAATGTATAAATATAAATCACATTTTATTTAACTTGATTTAAATAATTGCAACCAAAACCCGCACAGTCACTGAATGCTTAATTATATTAATGTTTTGTCAATAAATATTTTGCGATTAGTGAGTTATTACAGTTAACATTTATATACAATGTTTCTAAATCCTGTATAAATACAGTTATTTTAATTTTCAAATAATGCGCCTAGCACGACGTTTTCTTAAACAATTTCACACTTCAAATTATCTATTCTTAGAGCAGTTCTCGGATAAAACTATTTAGCAAGCATGTTTACAGTGTCAGTTTGCTTAGAAATCTGAGTCATGTAACATTTATCTTTCTTTTCTTATCTCGTGATTCATATATGGTATTCACAAATGTTTTTAATAGTAAATCAATATTTGGTTATTAAAATCCATTGGTTTAACCAATCTTTAATAAAAAACCATTAAAATAAGGACTAATTGAACATTAAAAAGGATAATAATTTCTTATAATGATATGAATGAAAGAATTGTTTAAGTGTAAAGTAATTTTTTTCCAGTTACAATTTAATAATCTTTATCCTTAACTTTACGGTATTCAGGTATGTAAACCGTAAAGTATGAAATAAGGCGGGATTTACAATTATATACTGCATTATAGTACAACAGTCGTAAAACATTGATCTTGTTCTGCCTAGCATAAAATTTGATTCTCATCAAACCATATATATATATATATATATATATATATATATATACTATATATATATATATATATACTCTCTCTCTCTATATATATATATATATGAAAACTAGAATAATATATAAATGACAGAGTATGTAGGCGAAGTTTAGTAATCAAGAATAAATGGCCATTATTCACTGATATTACTGTTCTTCTTCCAAATTAGAAATATACCGTGTAATATATATATATATATATATATATATATATATATATATACATATATATATATATATATGCAAAGTGTGTAGCTGATTTTAAAATTTTGGGTTACTTCAGTTAAAAACATATATTAAATATGAGTTCATGAACAATGTAATCGTCACAATTGAATGTTCCTTAAGTATTCTGCTCTAATAAATTTTTGAATTTAACCTATCATAAATAGACCTTTTTTTATAAAGACGTGTAGGCAAACGTTTTAACATTCCACAGCATGTGTTAAAAAAACTTATAGGTTTATGGTACTAAAATTATAAATACAATTTCTACTATTATTTATTTATAATTATGTTAATTTAAAATAAAACACAAACGAAAGAAATAGCAAACTATTTTCAAGCTTAAGCAAAGGAAATCCATAATATACCATTTAAAATTTTTTTTAATATAGCTGCATTCCTCCTATCTTTAGCATAATTATAAATTAATTTCGCAATATAAAGTAACAATTCACTGGAAGTTTAGCACAGAAGTACCATAGAAGAAGTAGATCAATTAAAACTTTAGTACAAGTATAAATATGATTTCGAAATATTATAAACAGAATATAAAATTTGACCAATTTTGAGCTGAGCAGTTTGACGTTTTCTTGCCAAATTGAAAGATTAAATCACTAGTTAAAGATATTTTACAAACAATATTTGCTACTGTATTGATATGAAGCCATAGTTGTGGCTTCTATTTAACAACCCGAACAGTTTTCGCTTACAAGAATAGTTCACAATTAAAATCGTCAAATAATATTTCTGTGTTAACTTGAAGTTTTTCATACGCCAAAACTCACTTTCACTGTTAAAAATTCCCTCGTCTGTATCCCAGTTGACAATGTTCTTTTCGAATTCCGCCCTGAAACGAACTTCACAGCCCGGATCGTGAAGTGGTCCAGTATCAACCATCAAATAGTACGTTTGGTTAATGTCGAGGGCGTCGTGTGCGTCAGAATTGAACGGAACTTGAGGATAGCTTGCTGGAAAGCAGCCCTATTTTAAAATGAAATTGTACAATTTTGTTTTAATTGGCTGTTGATGAAAATCAGACAAGTGTATTTCGAGACACAACATGAGAAACTGAAACAAAACTTACCATAATCACCCTTTTTCGTATGACTCATTGTTTTCAAAATTTGTTTTCTCTGAATGATGCCTTTTTACATCCTGAAAGGTTATGAAACCAGTTTTCCAGAATGTTATAAATGCACTTTCAAGTACTCTTAAGTATATCTGTTTAGATACTTCACAGTTCAAAATATAAAATGATTAACATCTGTTATGAACGCCTATTGTCCATAAGTGAATTTTAATAATTTAGATAAAATTAATTTTCATTTTATAAGTTGAAATTATAATAAAACTAAATTATTGGTTATTGTTTAAAATAAATTTCAATTACTTATACATGTTTACAAAAACGTTTTATAAAATGTAGAAGAAATATTAATATTCGGAAAACTTACTCTCAGCAGTATGCAGACAATAATGTTCACGACCCTTTTTTGGTATTCTTTTTTAGTTGGTACTATGCAATTTAAGATTGTCTATCTAGATTATGCATCAATTTGGTAGTACTATCATTTAAATTTGAATCATATAAAATTATAGCCTCATTTATTTTTTTTAATTCAAAATATTCTATTTCTTAATTGATATATTTTCAAGATTAACCCATAATGCTGAATTTCTCTGAAATATAGTTTTTTTAAACCTTTTATTTTAGCACAGTATAATATTTTGCGATCGGCGTTTTTGCTTAAATTGTATTAACCAAAGTTGTGAACTTCATCAAAAGATTCTTTTAAGTGCCTGTAAATGACTTCATATATTATTTTTGTCAACAGAGTTATCGTTTAACTGATTTAAATATTCTCTGTCAGATGGATCAAATAACTATTTAAATGTTTTTGTGATACCGATATTGCTCTTTTCTAAAAAATATATTATATATTTAATCATTGAAAGTGACTAAATTGTTATTGTGGTAGATTTCAAAATCCGATAGTTCAGACATACGTTTACAAATATTTTCCGGAATCCAATAAAAAAATCTACTCATTTTACAATTATTTATAATTTATCTGATATACTTCACGAATTTTTCTTCAGAAAATCTATGAAAATTGCACAAATTGTATTCCTGTGAATATACATTGACAAACCAAATAAATTTATTATACAAATTATTCTTTGAAAAGATACCAATCTAGAAGCTGAGACTAGTTTGCCAAATTTGTCCATGAAACGTTTATACTGACATTATGTATAGAATGAGACCATGCTATTATATTTAAGTTCAATACGAAATGTCTAGCAGCATTTTGGATTCCACATTTATAAACCTTGGACGGAAAATTGAAACTTAAGTGCAAAGACTTTACAAAGAGATTCACCCTGTTTGACTAAAACATTCAAGTTAGAATATCATCGAAAATTGAATACAGCGCTTAGTTTCTGTTACGTTATAGATAAGTTGCTATACTCTGAATTAATAGGCCTGAGTTCGAATTAACATGCAGCAATTTTGTCAGTAATATTATGGTATTGATAAAGATGACACTGATCTATTTAGATTTTACATTAGCTAATTTATGCAATGATTTTATTAAATATAAACAATATACAAATATATAAACGTATATATATATGTCCATTTAACAGTATTCTTATAATTAGGAAAACAGAACACAAATAACAAAGTGGATAAAGGCCATTTATTTCGTGAATACTAATCATCTCTTATAAATTCATACATATTTATAAATTTTGGGTTTTCAATTGGTTATGCTAGTGGTAACAAATCTGACTCGTTTTTACTGCTGTTTCTTGTTTTGGCTAGTTGGTGAGTGTGTATGCGTGTTTGCATGTAAAGGTCATTCTCGCAGTATTGCAAAGTGATGTCTGAGATCTGGTCATTATTGTTTTGATAGCTTGAGAATTAACCATTTGTGCGCATTGTTCACTGTTACATATACAATTGCTATTTTTCCCAGTATAGTTGATCGTTTCACCTCGTTGCGCAAAGTTGTCGTTTTCACCTGGTAACAACGCCAGTGTGGATTGTAGTGTTAAACGCTCACATTGTTTGGAGACTTCTGTCATCGTATGCGCCTCTGTTATTTCCACTTCAGTTTGTTGCCAATCCGATTGTATGTTTGTTGATTCTAGTCGAGGGCCTGTTTGTTCTTGGCTGGATACTAGTAGATTGTTGTTGAATTTTGTTATTCTTGGCCAGTCGATAAGAATATCATGTTGATGAAACTTTTGAATATTAAGGTCAGGTGCTTGTTGTTTTATGTAAAGGGCTTCATAGATAAATAATAAATTTTCTGATTTTGCTTTATGTAGAATTGTGAAATTGGTCGAATTGACAGGGTGCCCCGTTGCCAATATATGATCGGAAATAGCTGATTTTCCTGACGGTGCCAAGCCTTTGTTAATAAATTTCTGTGGCAAATGTTGCTGGATTCTGCTTATCAATTGCTTCTTCGTACGTCCGATATATGTGCTACCGCACATACATGCGAATTTATAGACTATGAATGATTTGGAGAGAAGTGGCAATTGATCTTTGGCATCCAACCTCATGATTCTCTGTGTACTGAATGTCATATTAACTTTAACACTGGGAAAGTTGTCCTTAGTTATTCTATTCCGCCGCCGTGTAATTATTGAGGCTGGTACGTCGCCTCTAAATGTTAAGTTTAGGAAAACCTGCTTGACGGTATCCTCTGTAGTACGAATCTGCCGTGACAAATATATATATCTACTGGCGAGACTTGACCATGATTTTTACTCGTTTTAATTAAATCCCCAAAAAGTTAAAATCGTCTTACTTCATTAAGTATTGCTAGTGGTCGAAATTACTGCAACTAAACGTACACAACTATTTATTCAATTTAGGCCGTATTTGAATCTCATCTTTCGAAAATATGCAAATACGAGTGAAAAAAGACCATTTGTAAAAAGGAGCCATTAACATTTAAAAAAGTGAACTGAAAGAAACCAGCACAGTATTATAGTTTTCAAAAGAATACTCAAAAACTAGAAGACCATGTTAATGAGCGCCACAATAGATAATACAAATTTAGTCGCAGATATGAAAAATAGTTTTATAGCCTAAGCCTCTTAGCATAAGTGGAAGATAAATTCATTCAAACAAAACGAAAGGACATAATTCAGTTAGCCCCATATATGATATTTATCATACTGGATGTATTGCCTTTTCTACCGTATAGAATGTTTGATTTATATTGACAAATTTATGCACATAATGGGTCAGGTGTTTATATTTAAAATCGCGACCTTGATTAAAGTTGTTTATCGTGTGTAAATAAAAAAAATGCTGACACGTACAAACTGATACTTATTTGGATTTATCGCTAGTTATTAATAGTTATTTTGTGTGTTGTGCATGCTATAATTAAAAATAGATAATTCTTATAGGGAATCAATAAAATACTAGCAGAATCTAGAGGTATAGCGAATGCACTTTATTCGACAAACGTCTTGGCCTACCATTTGGATAATAAGGCACTTGGGCCCACACCATTGATCATAAAAGAAACTGCATAAAATTTCTTTGAATATCCAGCATTCTATTATAAATCTACCAACAGAAACATGGCATTTGTACACAGCAATTTGGTACTCTTGGTTAGAAAGTTTATTTCTTCAATTTAAATGGAAATGGTTTTAAGTCTACATTTAATATAGTATCAATATACCAATATTTCACATAATAACGTAACATAAAATAAAGAAAGAACAAAGGCAATTGCAGATGCCCACCCTGTAATCTCTGGATCGCAGTGTGTTGTGAAACGGCAACCGACGCCAAGGTACAATACCAATGGACTCAACAATTTGGCCACCATAGGCCTCAATGTAATTGCGGACAACTTCACCGGCAATTTTTGCAACGCCATTTTGTAGGCCATTCGTGATGACCCAAGTGTCTAGAAAAAAACGTAATAAAATATATTAAAGCATAATCAAATATCACAAACATGATGGTAACCTAGAAATGTAAAAAGCACGCTAAGTTAGTAGGATAATTTGTCGCAAAAAACGCGTTCTTCATGCAATCTCTGCTCGAAAAAACGAACATTCTTAGACTGCATGGGCATCGGTTACGCTTAAGATCAAAAGAAATATAAATTTGTGATGCCTTATGTTTGTAGGAAATTTTAACATGGCCATAAGAATGAAATTCTAATCGTTTCCAATTTGGTTCGGACCAGGCATGCGGATTTGGCTAGCATTCTCCAGTTGCATTGTACGGGGGAACGTGTGCTAATTAATTAATTGTAAGGGAAAAAATTTCTGAAATATTATTATTTCTTTAAATGATTACGCATGTATAAATTGTCTGGTCACTATTTTTAAAATAAAATAATACGGTGGTATTGCATAATAATTAAACAAAAACAAGCGAACTTTTATACGACTTCGTACGTGAAACATAATACTTACCAAATAGGTTGCAAATGAGTGTAATAATTCCGTCAAACAGTTCGGATATGTGCTACTTAGTGCTGGGTAGGGCAGATGAATATAACTGATAACCATGTTAAATTATTATAATATTTATGCTTTAATCATAATTATTCTGTTGAACTTGCTGAAAATATATGTGTATATTTTGGATGCTTTTACTTTAATAAATTACCAATTTAAGAAGACAATAATTGCGTTATAAACAACAGTTTTAGTATGCGATCATGTTTGATGTTCGGGATATTTGCACAACATACATATGATTTTAAATTAATGTAACAATCCTGTTGGCCATAATAGCGTAGAATGATATATGCATTGCATCTATTTATTGATTTTTATTCTGTGAACTGTATTGGACAATATATATATATATATATATATATATATATAGAATGGGGTTTTATCCTAATTTCCGTTTCTATTTACCACAAGTAATTATTAGGTTTTGGCCATAGCAGCTGATAGGCTTTCTGTTTGTCAAAATCCATTAACTAGATTTCCTGTATGCAAGATTTATACAATGATATTATATAATCCAACAACGTTTAGTAACGTGGTCTCCAAATACAATAAATCATGCCTAAATCATGGCAACAAAGAGACAATCGTTCCAGCTTGAATGAGTGAATATATTTGATGATGGAAAGGAATGTCTCTAAATTATGGACGCCAGAACAATAGGAAGAGTCGGCTCTAGAGTAATGCAGCATCATGTAGTTATACAATAGGCGTTGAACAATCCACTAAAAATTACGTTATGATAAGAAAATTAGCTTAATAACATAAATTATAATTTATAAAAACTGAATATACGTCGTACATTTGACATTAGTATGTTAGAAGAAACGTTTCTGATTTTGTTATTTGTTATTTATATTACATTTGTTCGCTTTAAAGTCTCAAACTTAACCAATTTTGATTTCGTTTCCTTGATTCCGTTTCAGTGCAAAATGAGGTTTAACAATCATTGAAGGCAGTGTCTATGTAAAGCTCAGAACCCGTATTTAAACTTGTGACAATATTAAATATTTAAATAAATAAATTAAAGAATGTTATGTTTGCGTAATCAGAAAGCGTTAGCGAAGCAAATTTAAGCATTCTAATTATTAACGCGACTGTTTACTGATGTTTGGCTGTTCTGTTATTCAATCCTTTGAACCATCAGATGCTTAAATTTGTCACTTCGTCTAAGCAAAGACCGGTCGATCAAATCAGGTATTAAATAAACAACTTCAACATTATTAGTCTCACTGACAACCAGCGCAACAGTGGCATCTGCATAGAAAACCAATTTCTTAGCAGAATACAGTAAATACATATTATTTGAGAATAGTTCTACATACCAAACAATGAATATGACTCATTTGAAAATATGCAGAAAACAAACACAATCAGGTATCGTCCGGGTCTATCCGTTAAGCTCCATGTACTTACATGTGGAATCGGCCGCTCGAATCAAACCTTTGCGAATGCTTTCCTTGACGTTGTTTGAAGCCACGGCGGTACCATACATACTTATTATTAAATTAGGTCTTTTTAAATTCCACGCATGTGTGAAGAGGTCATGAATTTTCTCCGACGGCGTCTGGTCTATCATTCGCACATACTGTTTTAGGCCAGAAAATAAATTGAAATGGCATTTTCAAAAAAATTGTTTGAAACTTTTAGTCTACATATAGACAAAACTAATGATTGTTATATCGATAAACTTCAGTGCGAAAGTGCTTAGAATTAATATATCCATAATTAAAAAAAACTTTACATGGTAATTAAACTAATTTTATTCCTTTTGCGTAAAAGGTGCGTTTCAATTTATAATAACTGAGCATTTGTAAAATGATAAATAAATTTTCAATATTAGTAGCTTATCATTAATTTCCGATGGAAATATTTGATGCTAAAATCATAAATTAGAAGAAAAAAATTCGATTCGTTTAGTGCATTCATAATGTTTGATAGAAATTAGTTAATACATCAATCTGAACAATAACTTTAAATGTCTTTTCCATCATATCTGTTTTTGTTTGAATGACCAAAAATAGCAGTTGATTTAAAATTGGAATTTGGAGGACGTTTGCGACTTGAGAGGCGAAATTGAGGACTTGCAAGAATGCAAAGCCAATGCACCCTGGTTTGACCCCCACCCGTTGTAAATCTCCCATGCACTTGCTGAGTGTTCAATAACGGCAACAGTGGTCTACTTGATAAATTTCATTTGCCATCTTATGCGATATATAGTTTATACAGAAAAAAAAATATCTATTAAATCGAGTCAGAATACAGTTAATTCATGTTATATATATATATTTTTTTAATGTATCTATGTTTGTATGTCCGTATAAAATTCAATTATAGTAGCAGGTTCGTTTAATTAAACGTTTGAAATATCTACTGTAATTATTCACTGATCCTGGTTGGTCTTTAATTGCAAGAAATTATGCGATCGACATTTGTTAACTGTCCCTTATGATCAGAGTCTTGAATATAATACTTGACAAAATCGAAGCCAAGCAATGTAGAATATATATATATATATATATATATATATATATATATATATATATATATAATTTTCGTATAAAAAGCTATTTTTAAAACAGCAAATATTAATCATCAACCAAAATAGAATCGGCCTTAATAAGTAACTACCAGTAGTTGCCAAAATTCCTGTAGCTGGAATTTAACATAGTTTTCTGTTCAAATTCTCGCACATCGTATTTACAACTTCAAGTCGATGTAATACACGTATTTCCCAAACTATTACTTATGACTTTCGAACTAGCGTTTCAAGTGGAAGATGGAAATTATGAACGCGTCCCCTTTATTCGCGAATCTGAGTTGTTGAAGAGTTCCATTTGCTTTACCATGCAAAGATACGTTAATATCAACAACGTACGTGCAAAATAAATCATAGCGTTGAGGTCTAATTTAGAATATAGTTTGCAAAGTCATATAGTGTCTATTTAATTATGACAGATTGGAAATGGCTTCCTGTCCTTTAGATCGAAATCGGTACCAAAGAGTTCCAACCTAAAAAAAATCTAGCTAAATTACGCAAACGGTTATGTTGCAAAGGTGCATGCGATAAGGGGTTAAATGCCAACCGCGACAGTTATGACACTTAATGACGAGTGCCTAATAAGAACAAATCCCGTATAGATTATGAATGACTTTATGTATCTGAGGTTCGGCTAAGTTAACACTGATTGTTCATACACACACACATAATATATATATATATATATATATATATATATATATATATATATATATACAAATAAATAAATATATTTATATATATCTGTGTGTAAATAAATTAAAAACATCTTTCTTCTCTGACATGTCATTGAAATTGATAAACATGGTTCAATCCAATTAAAGCACAGTTCTATCCAATTAATAACCAGCATGAATAAAAAATAGTGCAGATATCTGTGAATAAAAAGCAAACTTGCATATTTCATTAAAAATAAAATTAAATAATATAGCTCATGATTTTGTAACTTTTTAAACAAATCATTTCTAAGTACTATATTTAGCTATTACCAATTAACAAGATATACTTCACTGCACTCATCATCAGTTGCAGCCTATAGTTAATATGCTTTTATCAAAAAATAATGTGAAATCATGCTTCGCGCTCGGTCTATTGTTTTTAACTTTCAGCTCGTAATTATAACCATATAATATTGTGGTGATGATAATTTCGGTTTGATTAGTAACTCCTCGATTTTGATATTATTTCATTTATTATTGATTATAGACCAGTTAGGCCTAGGATATAAGTTTAATTAATTTTAATTAGGTTTCGATATTGATGGTTATATATATATATATATATATATATATATATATATATATATATATATATATATATATATTAGTGTGTATGTCGTTCTTTAGTAACTAATATTTAGCGTTTGGTAATCGTGCATTAGATAATAATAGGCCTGTAACAAAGAAGATTAGATGTTATTCATTAATAATAATACCACGAGTACAGAAATTTATTTAAAATTTAGTTTTCTATTTGTCGTGTGAATTTGTTTGTTTTTACACGATGTTCATAGTTTCGGAATAACGAATTTAAAAATTGTGAAAACAATAAGCAAATTTGAAAATGAAAGTGGTCTTATTAATCACGTTTATAATAGAATTGTAAGAAAGGCGGAAATAATACTTCATCAATGAATGGTTACTTCCTAATAGAGTCTTTAGCCACAGAAATCTAGCATATTTATCCTAAAAGTTGGATCTTACCATATAAAACTCGATCACATATTTGCCCAACCATACGGATCTTCTAGGCAAGTGTGAACTTTCAATGTTTACATGGTTATTTGTTTTATTATAAATAATAAATTTAAATTAATGATATCGTTGATTCATATTAAATGTTATCTAATTATTACCAATTATAGAGCAAAAAATAAAATTCAATATCCCCTATAAAACACAAATAGTAACGTTTGACTTTCTACTTACCTTCGAAAATATTACTTTACGTGATTCATATTATTTGCTACGTTAACTTATAAATAAATTCACAAAAATATTTCAACTAATGTGTCTTTATGATAATTAATTTTAAATCAATCTTATTTGAATACTTGTTAATTCTAAATAATATTGGGAAGAGAATTTTACCAAAATGTTTTATTAAACTAAAAATTTTATTTATGGGCCACAGTGTTAAAGTTAATCACCATCCAGCTTTTGTCTTTAATATGATAAAGGTTTGTGTGTTATAAATTCAACTCGACCGCATGTTGTAAGGTTCTCTATATTTTAAACATTAAATCGCCTCTTAATACATATTTGCGTTAATTTTATTGAAATTGCATGCATTTTGCCTATAAACATATAAGCATACTTAAATGTCTCGCAAATTGCATTTTAACTATCAATGGTTCTACTTCGGTTGTTGTGTTAAAATTCACTTCCAAAAAAAGCAATCTGTAAGCCTATAGTGAGTTATGGTGCAGTATTATTTATTATGCATATATGTGTGCGGTTAGAAAATCTCCGATCGTTCATACGCGTAAATGAATTAAACAGTGTCCAAACACGCCAATAGTCAACACTAATTTTACCTATTAGAGGTGGAAATATCAAGAGCATGAAACCTGAAATGAACAAGCAGATATATTCACTTTAATTTCCTAATTCTATTTACTATAAACAAGACATTAATAACATATTTCGAATATTTTTCCTGCCTTCATACATCCATCTATGGGTGCATGCCACGTAATATTTTCGCCAAATATGCATGTGTTACATCAAAAGTGTGTTTGAAATGTAGCTAATTAAGACATGAAATTTGTCAAACGATAAAGGAGAAATTTTCTTTTAATTTAAATTATTCCATATATGGCATCTTCAGCAAAGAATTTTAAAAAAAGGAAGCATGTTTTACCATTATTATAACAACCACTTAATATTAATGGTGTTGAATAATTTCTAACTTAGAGAGATGTTTTCTCTGCCAAAAGTTCAGTATTTTAAACGCACAAGTTTAACAATTTTGCTTTTGACGTATTTCAATGTACTTGATTTTCGATCTTCAAAATGATGTGCACTTAAACGGTCATTAGACGTGCTTAAATTAAGTTTACCAGCTTGAGATCAACTTCAATCCTATTGTATCAACCAGGTTCCACAACTTAGGAAAACACGTCAGGACGTGTGACTAACAGTAGTCAGAAACAGTGTGATTGGTTTTTATCTCAGACTCGCAATCTTGCTGTCTAACTAGTCATTTAATTTATAAATATGTTCAAATATTCCATTTTTGAAAATGTAACTCAATATTTTGGGTAAAATATAATATTTTTCTTACAACATTAAGGGAATAGTAGGGCAACTTAATTGTTGACAGAGAATCAATTTAAATCATGAACTTATCCGTAGATAGAAATAATGAAAAATTATATTAATAGAAGGCTATGTAAAATGAACGATTCTATTATGCTTTATTTGAATTTAATATATTTCCGTAAAACATTTATAAAAATGACCTTATTTTGTCAAAATCATTATTACAACTGAGACTCTATTGAGGCCCTGTTTTCTAATAGTTAGTTACACAACGAATTAAACTATGTGTGTATAAATAAATATAAACGCCACGTATTTTGCACTCAGACATCCAAGGGCAGTGGATGAGCATTTGGCGTAGTTCCTACCATGTTAATACATTTTAATTGAAATTTTGATATTATTTTTCACAAACATATTGAAATGAAACCTTGTTAGTCCTACTTGCAATTTAATATATTGCTTCAACTGTCGGAAAGAACAAGGTCTCGCTTAATTTGTTCAAATTAAAGTTTTGTGGAAACTTACATTGATCTTATGCCAACAGTGATCATCAGCCTAGTGCATAAAATTTTGCATAATTATGAAACATTATTTTGTCATTGAAATAACAAACTACCATTACAAAATTACTATTTTCTTTCTCTAATGTAAACAGGAAACTTAATGAACTGGAGATCGTGAATTCAAATTAAACATTTTTAGACATATGTCATGGTTGGAATTTTAATTTATAAGTGAAGCACACATCGTACATTTGACATGTTTTCTGATTGGAATCGAAAAGTTGGTACAATTAAAACATTTTATATTGTGTGCATAAAACGAGTAAATTGATCACAGCGGCATTTGTTGAACCTGCATTAATCCTCGTGCATTACTAAATAAACAATTTCTTCACGTTTATATAATCAAGGTTGCGAACTAGATATAAGCACCTGATCCATTAATTACTTACAAATGTCAGTATAAACTAAGAATTGTATAGTGTAGAAAAAGCAATTCATCGAGTAGACCAGATTTATCATTATTGGGAACTCAACACGTAGTGACCAGAATTTGCGGCGCACAGGGCTCGAACCAGTATGTGATGAGTTCCCAATAAGAACGGAATCTGTCCACTGGATGAATTGCCTTTTCTCTACTATACAATTCTTAGTTTATACTGGCATATGTAAGTAATTAATGGGTCAGGTGCCTATATCGAGATCACAAACTTGATTATAATAAATGTTATCACCGCCCAAGCAACCAATGTTCGTTTAATTTCGTCACGTACTCAAACAACTTTGCCACCTAATGCGCCAAAAAACACATTTTGCTAAGTAGCATTACAATTCATCACCACGGATATCACACTATTACAACATAGGAAAGGTACTTTCATCCGATTTATTGCAAACACTCTTCGAAAAAACTTAGTTTTTTGAATATGTTTTTTGTTCAATGACGACATTTGTGGAAAAAAGTAAGATTTGACCGAGTATCACTTACTTGGGGCACACATGGACAACTTGGAATACTTGGCAGATTAGGACAAAACTAAACTTAGGCTTTTTGGTTTTTTAACGTGGGATTCTCGATTTGGCTCATGCGAAACATCAGTTAATGTTTACATTATTTAAATTAAATATGCCTTATAAAAGACAATACACATAAACGCTAGATCGCGCAAATATTCTTGTTCATTAGTTACCAAAATATTATTTTCTGCAAGCCAATTAACTTTCGACAAGACGTTGAACCTTGCCAATATGCAGCTTGTACACGATTTCATAATGTGTCCTAGGGAATATAACTTCTGTTAATTGTGAGTACTTTGTAACCAGGTGTTGAATTAAAGAAGAATAAAATTATTTCATTATTTATATGTTGTCAGTAAAAATTAACCATGGATTAAGGTAGACAATGCATTGGTTTTTGGGTAACGGGGCCGATGAGTTGCAAGACTCTGAAGCAAATACGTCCTGCTACGATTTCTAGCGGGGGAAATTCTATAAATTAACTTCTAAGTACCCAGTAAAAATCAAAACCGCTCATTTTGACAAACTGAATTTGGATTTTTATGCAATTTTTGGTTTCTACTGACAATATAAATATGTGCGTCATCGTGGTGCACGAAAATGTGTAACAGTCACTGGAGCAAACGAATTGAGGTTAGAGCCCTGTCTGCAGCAAATTCTAAACAGTAATTGAAGACTGCCCAAAAGGATGAAACCAGTCTAATTGATGAATTGCTTTTTCAAAATAATACAATGTTAAATTTATTCTGACAAATGCATATGTGAGGGGATTGTTGTTTACATAAATTCCGCAAATTAAATTTAAATTAACTATTACCATAATCCAGGCAATCAATGGTTGTTTAACATAAGCTAGATGTATTTTACCCTAATTTTAGGACTTGGTTTTTCACATTCTACGCAAATATGCGTGCTTAAATTATTTTTTTCGAATGACAAATTCCCTTATTCCTAGATGCGCATCAGTGCTTAAACATTTTTAACTTGATTGCCCTAAAATAGAGCGATCATATTATCGTAATGATATTTAATCCAAAATTAAAATATTATTTCATTAAATTTATGTATTGCCTGGCTTGTACTACCCAAATAGTCAAATTTTACTTGATATGATTTGTGACAAGCAAAGAATGTTTTTTTTTGCTGTTCTGGTCGTAGGATTTATTTTGGATACTTTTACCGGATTCCTTCGTCTTAGAAACAAGCTAAAAGTAAATTTTTTTTGTTCAGTAGGTCAATATAATGAATAGTTAAAATTCCAATGACTTTTGGAAAATTAGCCAAAATTCTGCGAAATAATAGTAGAGAGCATTTTTCTATAATTGCAAAATATGTCATCTATCCATTAAAATTTGAACTTATATCAAATTATTTTAATCTTTCGTTTTCTAGTTCTAGGCGAGTGCAGCATAATCGCCAAAACGAATATTCGTCTTTTTGTTTTTCGTATTTTTTCTTATTCCTGAATACCATGCTTATATTCATATTAAACAATATATAACAAAAATCATAAGTTGGTATATCTTTGGAGACTTTATGTATTGTGCGGCTAAAGATGCACAATGAATAACTATAAGGTTCCTAAACAAATGTGGCCAAAATCGAGCACCTGATCAAGTCACACTTACGGAAACTTCAGAAAAATAATTGACGAATTTCAAATAAGAACCAAGCTCGTCTACTTGATTAATGGCTTTTGGTGTTTCAGGAAATGCTCGCTTTCTGCTGAAAAATTATTTATAATCAAACTCCTGCTATTAAAATACAGTATAACTTCCCTATGTGGCTTGGTGTCTGCAATGTAATGGCAGGACGCTGGGGGGGAGAGGGGGCTAGTTAGCAATTTGGGACTTAAAAGATGCAGATGACTTCTACCTACAGGTTTGGCTAATCAAAGCACAAGTTGGTATATGGCAATAAATTGAGTGTAGTGCGAAGTAGGTTTGACGCAATGGTATGAATAGTAAATTTACATGCAGTTGTGCCCAGGTTCGGATAATGGTTACGGTAAATTCTGGAAATTACTTGAAATACGCGCAATCAAATTATAGTTTAATTGTATTGTCTATATATGTGTGTGTGGCGAAAGCTACAATCAGTTAATGCTCGTGACTGCATAGAAATTGTGCAGCCGACATTTCCAGTCAAGTTCAATGTATGCAAGACTGCTAGAGGTGAGAGCCGCATATCTAAATTTGATTTCCATATATATGCAATGCGGTTTAATCCTTGCTAATCAGTTTACCATCGTACTCTGATGACGATTATGCGAGGTCGAAAAGCGTCAGTGCGTTTGACTGGCGGTAGTTTTGCTACGTTGTTTGACGACAGGTTAAATACAATAGGATTGGTGTTTACTCCAAGCTCACAAATTTGATTTAAAGAAATATTACCACCACCCGCGCAATGAACTATTGTTTAAAAGAACTGGAAAAGTTTTAAAATAGGACAAATCTGTTGTATTTGCTAATTTATACTATGCCTAGGTTTACTTGGCAACAAATTTACTGAACAAATTCATTTATTGTGCGACAAATAATAAATTAGCTCCTTAAAGTACTTATTTTTGCAGACTGCAATATTCACATATCTGAAGCTTTATTTTTTTCTATTTTTATGAAACTTTTTTTATCTATCTAAGCAATAGCAATTACAGAAATTTATGTAGACTTTGGAAAATTATCAAGAACTGTAAATTAGACAATCATTTTAAATATTGAAATACTTTATATTTTGAGATTGCTATGTTCAATTAGAGTTACGAATAATAATCCCAATGCAAATCTCAGGACAATATTTCTATTGTTGATGGATAAATTATTTTTGAAGCATCCAATTATGTCATCGATATAAATTATAATGAACTTTATAATTATATGTATAAACCTAATAAAATTTATGCATAGAATTAATATTTCGTAAAATGCCAATCAAAAGCATTTACTAGATCGATTTTGTTTTTTGTTTGAACTCACAAGTTGTAGACATAATTGCCTCGGTCGACACATGAATCCGGCAGCCTTCGGATTAGAGTCACGCATCTCATCTCTTATGCCACCTTATTTGCATTCTACACGTAATTTTGTGATATATACCAACATAAGCTATAATAATAGACTTTACTTTGAGTTGATTCTCTTAGATATCTCCCTTGACCTAAAAATCCGACCTGCCACCTCTCATATGCAATTAAATTCCGAATTCAAAGTCGTCTCGTAAAATGGTTTCGAATTGAAATACGATGTGATGATTTGATTAAACATGCAATCTACAAATACCAAAGATTGATTAACATATCAAATACAATTCATCCATTTTGTCAGTTATGTATTAAACAAGGCATATCAGAATATATATATATATATATATATATATATATATATATATATATATATGTTTAATTTCTCAAATTCTTCACAGGAAACACTTGTTTAACCTATTTTGCTTGCCTGCGTTTCAACAATATTTAATTGAATGAATTTGATCTCAGATATATGCAATTAATGCATCAAAATAAATCATCATTATCAATATGTAATATTGTGTACGAGTATGGATTATTTGTCAATTTACGGAAGCAATTAACCTACTTTGCACAATGAGTATCAAGCCATGTGGTATTTTGTCGTAAAATTTGTTTCGCTTAATTTCTCTTTCGCGGATTTGCCCTCTAAAATATCTGCGCATTTCTAAAAAATCTTTTTTTTAATATTGCACTTACTGTTTTAAATAGATTAGACAGAGTTAGCAGCAATGCTAAAACGGTGAATGAGTATGATTTATATTAATTCTCATTCGGTTTGTTCCCCTGCGCCACCAAAGCTGCGATGGCAATAAGATGTAGTTCGCTGAAGCGAGTGTGGCTCGATTCAATCCAGGGCCGTGGTAAATCTACCAACTGCATGATGAAAGCCTTATAAGGATTAATCCGGTCTACTTGATGGACTGCGTTTGTTAATGTTTGCAATATTGAGTTTATGATTTATAAGAAATTTCCGCTATTCAACCTTAAAGTAAATTTTGCAGCACAAACCTCTCAGTATATGTAAAATGCCAAATTCAACGTAAAAATATATTTAACCATATGTTTCAGCTTATATGTGTACGATCAATAGAGTCTTTAGTCGATGATATTATTTATGAACTATTTGTTTATATCCTAATTTATGCTACATGATTCGTTTCAAATTTTAATATGCAGATATGCCTTTACCTGATAGGTGTAAATTAATTAGTTTTGGCCCAGGCTGGAATTTTTAAACACAATATAAAGTTGGTAACCAGTTTTGTATTTAGTGCTGTATAAGATTACTTGCAGACAATATTGTGCACGGCCATATTTGTGATTAACGAAGAGACAGTTGAAATTTAGCTGATCAGAATTGTTACATTGTTTTTTTTGTATTGGACGCATTCTTTATTAAAGTTATTGTTGCTCAAATACTTTTATGCTAATAAAAATTTATAATCGTCGTTCAACTTGAATGTGGCTGCAATGAAAAAGAAAATCTGCAAGTCAAACAGAATTCACGGATAGATTAAAAATACTAATGATTACTAAAATGAATTACTTCGGAAATGAACGGGCTGTTCGGAAATTCCAAATGGCCATATGTATCTGTCGCTCGTTCTACAAACGTTTTCTTGCTTCTCTCTAATATATTTGTTATTCGAACGTCTCTAGTTGCATCCTCGTGCGTTGACATTCGCTCCCAGCAGTTGCAAAATTCTTCAGTGCCAATCCTGCAACAGTTAAAAATAAACGTTAACTTAGTTCATTTGAAAAGAAAAATGATAATTTATTCCACGCGATTGGTTTTGATAACTGTTATAGCGGCTTGCTAACATTGCATAACTCTGAAAAATTAAATTGACATAACGCTAACACTTTTCTGTAATGACTGTTCTCAAATCGACTAACAGTTTTCTTTAAATCGAGTTAGCGAGCATTAAGTAAACACCAATCCTATTGTATTTAATCAGTCGTCGAACAATATAGAAAAACTACCCTCAGTCACACGAGCTAAATAAAACGAGATTGGTGCTTACTTCAAGCTTGCAAACTTGAATTGTTACCACTACCCGCGCAATCAATGATTGTATAATTGTTTTCTTGTTTAGAAATAAAAGAATATTATTAATTTTAACTATTCTGATCAAGCGGATCGTTTGATATTCTCTACACGTCTTTGATTTATTTGTCATGCTCGAGAAGTTTTGGTTATTTTAAAAAAAGCGTATATTTCTGATTTGACATATGACCTAAAAATGCAACACTGTGAGTTAGCATTTATAAATAAACTTTTTTCTAAATTTTCTTATCTGAGAAATAATTTATGCGGCCTAGCTTCTAAAAAGTGCTAGATTTTAACGTAATCAAATGAGGAAATATCGTACCATTTAATGTTTAAATGAGACCAATTTTGTATGCATTCCTAATACATAATTATTGACACTTTCAAAGTAAACTGGATATCATCGACAGTATGTACTTCCTAAGAAAACGGAAAACAAGTCTTTGTTTAATTATCCCATTAAATTTCTCGTCTCTTATTATATTACGTTTACGATCGATAGGGTGGAATTATTGGTAGCGCCTTATACTCAAAGCAGTAATATATCAGACATTAATATTAATTGAAGCACAAATTTTATTAAATAAAGACCTAATAATATTTATATTGATATAAAATGAATGTCAGATGATTTAAAATATTTCATTCTGCTTAGTTAGCTGGATGCAGGAAATCTTTATTGTATCATATTAAATTTGCCTAATTTATAATGAAGACTTACATAAAACGCGTTCTTGGTCTGACGCAAATGTAGGCCTGCAGGTTTAACGGTATCCACCGGTGATTCTTAGTAGTCTGCGCATAATAAGATTTACAAAAGTTAGACATAAGAAGAAAAGTTAATGCGAAAACTTGGGTAAATGTAATCAATTTTAAAAGATTTCTATTTTTATGATTAAACCTTTATAAGTTACGCGGTCGGTGATAAAAAATTTTTAATCAAAGATGCAATCTGCATATTAAAACCAATCCTTGTATATATATATATATATATATATATATATATATATATATATCAGTATAAACCAAGTATTGTTTAATTTTTTTTAAATAGTTTCAGTAGAGGGTTTTCGTCCTTATTGAGAACTCTCCGATTACCGACCAGAATTTTACCGCGGATGGGGCTTTAACCGAAACAAATTGGCTTCGTAGTCTGCGCATCTAACCAATGAACCAATAGTAAGTATATATCTCAAAATTGAGTGTAGCCTGTGACAAAAGGGCTAAGTGTTTAGAATCACAGGCTCCAAAGCAGAAGTGCACACGTTCGAATCATGTCCGCAAGAAAATATTCTTTAGTACTTTAAGAGATTCCAATAATGTCGAAACCGGTCTACTTGATAAATTGCCTTTTTATGCCATACAATGCTTATTTTATATTGGCAAACGTTTTTATATTGGAATTTTGTTTATATCAAGATAGCAACATTGATTTAAATATATTTTATTGTTATACTCTGTTTCAGCAATATAAGGCCTGAAGTATTTGTACTTCGGAAGAATGCAATTAATGAACTACATTCACTAATCAGCTATCGGGAAAATTTTAATAGTTGCCTCATTGCCGTTTTGTCGAAAACTTTCTGGCATACTTCTTTCTGAATGCGAATAATCAGAAAAGTGTGTAACACTTCTTTAACTGACAATGCCAATTAAACTAAAAACAAAAAAGAGAAACAGATAATTTCAGTTAAATTAGCGAATTATAAGTGGTATTATTTCTTAACACAAGACAAATATGAAAGCAATTGCCACAATTTTCACAACATATCTACTAAATAACTGTAATATAAATAAAATGATTTTTATATATATATATATATATATATATATAATTTTAATGATGTACATTTGTAAATAATCACATTTACGATTAAGTTAAATTTATATCTGTTAAACATTTTAATATATTCGTATAGATAATGTGGTAACTTGCAAAAGAATATCTATAAACAGACATTATATTACCATACTTTGTATTTCAATTTATTAAGCGACAAAATTACAATTACAAATTTTCTGGTGTTTTCAGCACTTAATACCAAATATTCGTATGTCGCAGCTAGATACCATTTGTGGCGGTGAAATAATATATTTACATGCAATTGTGTATTAGGTGTTGCACTTCTAGTAATAAATTAGTTCAAATATGACCAGAAAGATAAACAATAGGCAGCATAAATGGAAATTATAAGCTCGTGCACATTCGTTTCTTGATTACGGGCGACTGCACGTTAGGAGCCGTTATTACGTCCTTTACCCACTATATATTTGGCTGAGAAATGGGGGGAAATTGGACTGTCCAATTTACTATAGGAATGTGTAAACCTGGAGTAGATAAGCTAATTTCATATTAAGTCTACGACAGTGTGACTTCAAAGCCTCCTCGCTATATATAATAAATATACCGAGTGTGTAATGAGTACCAACACTATGGCTATGGTGTCAGTGCCTGTTACCAATGTTATGTTACCGAAAATGTACATGGTACCAACATTATGGTTTCTGAGTCCGTACATGGCACCAACATAATGGATTTCAATGTACGCTAATGTTTAAAGTTAAGAAATACAAATATTTCTGCCCATCGGTTACTCCAGAAAATTCTTACATTTTATTTATTAATGCAGCACAGTTAATTCAGGAATTCATGATATTCCTATTTAGATTTCTTGTAAATGTTTATATCTTCAGCGTCATTGGATATATTGTTCGTAAATTAAATTTATCCTTTGCATTTATATATAATTTTGATAGCGGTTACATATTTGAAATGCTCGTCATTGTGCTTAGTAAATAGTAGGTTGAAGTAGAATATTTTATAATAGTTTTACTTTAAATATCTAGGAATTCAGGTTATTTAATCAGAAGGAATACTTGCGTGTAGCAAATAGAATACAGTTAAATGCATGAGTTAGATACTGTTTGTTGCGAATAACTAATATATATGCAATTGTGCATTATGTGATAACTGATAAGGATCAAATCAGGATGTATGGATTTGCTGGAGTAGCATTAGTTTAGAGTTAGTTATAATTCTCATTTTTGTTGAAATTTAGCGTATACTTCTATCAATTGTGTTGGTACCATATACCAACTGGCAACCATGGTGTTAATACCATTACCTTTTTCAGAATTCATAGTGTCGGTACCCTTTACCGACTCGGTACATATATATTATGTATAGTAAGTTAGCTTTGAAGTCGCATTGTCGAAGACTTTATATGAAGTTAGCTTAACTATTACAGGCTTACACATTCATAATGGAGATTGTAGCGTCCAATTTTCCCAAATTCCAAACCGAAATATATAATGTGTATAGGGCGTAATACCGTCTCCTACTGATGAGTCGCCAGTAATCCAAAAACGAATGTGCAAATAGGATTATAATTTTCGCTCATACTGACTTTAGTTTATCTTTCTGGTCATATTTAAACACAATACACACATGAACGAGTTATTGAGGCTAAAACATTTTCTTATTGAGAAACAGAAGCATATTTGTTATTAGAATAATTATACGTAGTATTTAAAGGCTCTGATTCACTATTATTATTCATTTTAGGCTTTCTGAAATTCAGCAGCATTCTACTTTCTGTAGCATTCTCAAACTTGCCATCTAGCGGTATTTTCAGCTTTCTCATCGGAAAGAAATTTCTAAATTTTTGTTAAACCTCAAGTTCGACTATTATATTTAATCGATAAAACCTTTAACTAGCCTAATAATGTTAACATATAAGCTCGTATGAACGTACACTCACATATACAGTTTATGTATTAATATTGTTTTTTTTAATTTTCGTTTTGAAAACTAATCAAATAAATGCATGCATGGTGAAATATTTGAGTGACAGATGCGTGGCAATTTATGTCCATGCCTTTAGGAATTTTTCAAATTGTGCTAATCCGTTTTAAACTTAAGATGTGGGAATTGTGTATTAAACAAAATTTTTGCAGCCAAAAGGTGTAAAATTAAACAAAATTCATTTCTAACTACATTATTGTCAATGACAAATGCTTGCAGGACGTATTGAGATATAAATCCTCCACTGGTTTAAAGTAATTTATCTTCATCTACATACGGGATTAATAGTTTTAAGGTTATCAATCACTGCAATGGCAACTACAAGCATCCTTTTCAATGGTATGCATAAACTTAAATGTTCGGAATCCATGCTTAACTTTTTAAAAAATAATTTACAGAAATACTTAAAGTTTTTTCTTGATTTCTATGTTGAAGTTTATATTTTAATACCACCTAGGTGTGTAGACTTTGCATAGGTTACTTCTATTTAAAGTAATTTTTAATATATTATTTATATTAGAAAGGTTTACATGAATGGGTGGCATATTTTTCATTTATTTAACTCCGAAACCTCAGCACCTACATGTCTTGCTTAAGTAATGGATAATTGATTGTTCGAACTGTGATAATATTTTTTAAATCAAGGTTGCGCGCTTGATTTTAGCACCAATTCCATTATACATACATTTGACAGTATAATTTAAACATTGTATAATGTGGAAAAGCAAATCATCCAGTAGACCGGTTTCGTCTTCCTTGATTAACAGAAAAAATCATTTACTTCCAAGCAATCTTAATATTTAAAGATAGTGCCTATATTTCCATTTTTAGCTACTTTTATTCAATGTAGAATTAGTTTAATTTTATCGAAGCAAAGTAATTGTCAATTTTCTTTACAAGTCATTCTAGTGAGTAATGCTCGGTGGGACATAAATAAAAAATATCATAAAAACTAGTCAGATATGCATTAATTAAAAACCACCCGATAATCAATCGATTAAACAAATGCCTGCATGATCGTAGTTACTGTAGTCATCAAAAGTAATTTGTGCGTGTAAGCCTGAACGCATACTTGCTCGATGACGCGACCTTTTTATACCACGCTGACTAAAATATTAAATAATATTTTCACCTATAGCTTGTTTTAGAAAAAAAACTAATTTAACCTAGATTTATGTAAAAATCTGAGAATGACAATTAAAAGAATTAATTCCTTTTTTCTTGTGTATTATGG
Organism: Eudiplozoon nipponicum; assembly: GCA_029291075.1. Taxonomy (NCBI): domain Eukaryota; kingdom Metazoa; phylum Platyhelminthes; class Monogenea; order Mazocraeidea; family Diplozoidae; genus Eudiplozoon; species Eudiplozoon nipponicum. The sequence continues at coordinate 70,255 of JAQBSW010001391.1, read as the reverse complement.
GTATATATTTCGCATTGTAACAGTTCAGATACTGAAAGTAGTTTTGCCATGATGAGCTACCGGTTACACAAAATGAGATTGTTGTTTATCTCAAGTTCGCGAGTTTGATTTGAAGAATTGGTTTAACCACCCAGACAATCAATCGTTTTTTAATTGTGAAACACATATACTCTTATCGATAGCTACAAAATGTTCTTGTTTGTCACCATTAGGCATAGTTCAGTCGACATTTACAGTCCACTACACTAGGTGTGTGAGCTTCAAGTTACATTTTTCTTTTTTAATTTATGCATTGCGGTCTGATCTGCGTCAGCTTGCTTGCCGTCGACCTCTGATGATGAAAAAGGAAAACAAAACGCGTCAGTGCATGTAATAGGCTGCATTTTACTCCCGTATGTGACTGATTAGATACAATGGAATTGGTTTTTATCAAAAGCTCGCAAACTTGCGATTAAATAATTTTATTCGTTATCCACGAAATCAATGATTATTCAAATTGAAAAACAACTTTCATTAAGAAGACAGTTTTCAGCTGTTAATTGTTTCGATCATATACTGTGCATAATAAAACACAATAAAATATAAACACCTACCTCATCTTCTTTTTCTTTCTGTGGGGCCAATTTTCGTTTTCTTAATCGTTTTGAGGTTTTCTTAACTTGAGTCTCGTCTACCAACTCAGTATTACGCTCGGTGTTTGTAAACTCACGCAAAAACTGTGCAGCATCATATTGCTCGTTTTCTTCAGCAAGTTCCAGAGCAGTTTTTCCGGCCTAAAACGATAGGGAACACAATTTTTGCCATTTTAGCGTATACATCGAGAAATTCATTAGAATTAATTGTTAACAATATTAAATTTTGCATAGAGCAATTTGTACAACACTCTTGTTGGCTTTCAGGTAGGTTAAGCATATATATTTATTAGTTATAACATTTTATAGAATCCACAAAACTTGTTGAATAGTTTACCTGATCTGTGCTTTGACTAAGACCATTCATTTCCATGCATGCAAGGGACATTATTAAACGATTTTCCAATTTTATATATTCTTCCTCAATATCTCTCTTCGAGTGATTTTATAAGCTCCAGAATCTAAAATTCGGAAGAAATTAACCTTGCGTTTTTCCCACCTCAACAATTGCCGATGGACATCACCGTATCGTCGGAAATTTAACACAAGTCCATTATATTAAGCAAATATAATAGGCACACTTATTTTTACATGTAAGCTTCTGTGTTTAGACAATTTTTAAGAGACTATGCAGTTGTTTATGTTAAATATAAACCAGTACTAGTATTCAATAGACACAAAAATATGCGTATGCATAAACGTATTGAAACAAATTAAAATATATGAATATTTATAAATTTGCACAATTTTTCAAAGCGTACCGAGTTATAAACTAAATTGATCAAACTTGCTTATACAATTAATTTTAATTAATTGCCGACGAGGAAAATTACTGTTAACTATTGTTCTATTTTGAACTTATACATATATATATATATATATATATATATATATATATATAAACCAAATATCTCTTTAAATATACCAGTAGGTTTATGTTCATATTTGTATGCATTTAATGCTATACAAAGTCGTAAAAGTATATTGAATTTTCGGTCTATTGTTACGCTGTTTTCTCATACCAGTGAATATTCTAATGCATTTCTGAAATCTATTCAATCTTATCTCTTAACCATCAACTCACACAAAAGTGTTTCTCGATAGATGATTTAATTACAACTATTAAATTCAATAAGGCTGTTTTTTGTTCTATGCAGTGGTTGTAAATAGAAAATAGTTTAAATCGTCATTTTTGAATGAAATTGAAGACCTGGAATTATTCATATTGGGCTACCAAGTGGTTGAAATAGCGAAGACATTTTGAATGAAAAAATGCGAAAATTGAGAGAGTGGGAAGTGGATACTCTAGGTGCCTGCAAAGAAGCCTATTGACATAAAAACTTATTGAGTTCAGTTCAAAACAGTCATATATGTTAATCATCAAATTAGACAGCAATGCAAATAGATGAATTATTTAAATTTATCTGGTTAAATTTATAAGGTTTTATGCTGTTAGGTAATAAATCCTAAAGTAAAATGAGCTTGTCATTATCAATCAAATTGAAGACCTAAAAGTATTGAGATAAACAAGCAGAGATGAAATAGAATAAGTCAAAAGTTAACCACATGACCATGGTAATAAATGATTCTAAAGTAAGTAGAAAAATAAATAATTTAGATGCGAAGTATAACACGAAACCTGTACTGAAACAAATATGTACAATAGGCATAACGCAAAGAAACCAAAGGTAAAAATAGAACCATTGCATAATTCATGGGTATATAAAATTCCGTGCAAGGACAGAAATATTTTGTACGTGAGCTTGACCTTGCATACAGGTACGATATGAAGTGGGAAATCGGAATGTAATGATGAGGAAATTTAAAATTCAGAATTACCTAGACACTCACAGGAACATTTGGTAGGCTGTGGGCGTTGCTATGTATTTAATTTCGAGAGATGCGTCATGTTAATTAAAGAGTTTTAGGAAATATATTATAAGCATATCAGCAATTGAGTAATCATTAGGCCTAATAATTAATGAGCCATTATCTAACAACAGAAAACGTATGTGAGAAAAATTAGTTATAAAATATTCATAGTAAGACATAGAAGTGGTAATGAAATTGATTATCATATTCGGTTATATTCCTTCGTATATTTTAGATGACATTTCCCAGAGGGCTTAGAATATATATACTAAATTGCTGCAATTTGTTCATTTAAAATGATTTTATTTAATTTTTATTATAATTTGTAAGTTTACACATAATAATCTTCGAATTGGGCTTCCCTGCGAGCAATTCAATGATCCATTTCTCTTTCTCAGTTTTCGTGTTCTATCATTAAAAATACCTCCGCCTTTCAACGAATTTGTTGCTTTGTATGTTTTATATCATTTCTTCAATTTAATTCACAAATAGCGAGTTCAACAAATTATTGTTTATTATCATTACGTAAACCAATAAAATAGTGGCTCCTACTAATGCGTCTCCAGTAAGCACGGAACGAATTTGAACATGAGACTAAACCACTCGTTCATGCTGAATTTAGTTTATACTTCTGGTCCTATCAGAACTATTTTTGGCTATGTGCACAACATCTTCTACAAAACTGCATATATTTTAGTTCTCAGCAATAAACTGTACCTCATTATTACATGGCTAATTAGAAGATGTCTTTCTTACCGCAAAATTTCATAACTGATATTGATCAAGGCAGAAGTAAAGGGGTCCGGTGAGTTCAAAAGTAGCTGTAATTCTGAACTTTGCTAAAACTTAGCCTGTTTTAAAATCCATTGTGTTGATACTATGTAACGACTCTGCATCCAAGGTGTTTGTATCATGCACTGACTCAATGCTATGCACTGACTTGATAACCATATTATATATATATATATATATAATCATATATTATTATATATTTTTATGTATTGAATTGACTTTGAAGCAGCATTGTCGAACACTTTATGTAAATTAGCTCCATTACTCCTGGTATACACATACGTAAAGAAGATTGTTATGTCCAATTGTTCCACATTTCTCACTCAAATTTATTGTATTATTGTACCTAATACCAAAGCTCACTGATAAGTCGCCGGTAAGAATGAAAAGAATTTGCACATCTGATTATACCTTTCGTTTATACTGAATCTGATTTATCCTTCTGGTCTTATTTGAACGAATTTATTACAAGGTGTGCAAAACCTAATACAGGAATGCAAATATATATATATATATATATATATATATATATATATATATATATTAGCTCTCCGTAACAAATAGCATATAATATACGAATTCTTTTATTTGGCTACTCGCAATTAAATAATCTATCGAGAAACATGACTGTGCAAATTGATGGTTGATTAATATGACTAGATATTATAAATTCAATGGAATGTTCACTGGCATGAGATAGCCGCTTAAGGATATATTGAAACTTTAGTACATTTGTATATGATCCGGCATTGTTTTTAATTTATACATATATGAATACATACCTACAAATATATTTAAAGATACTTCGTATATATTTTCGTGTATAGAGATTAGAATCAAAAAATTAGATGGAAAAAATCTTTACATTTATTATTTTATTCAAATATCTTTTGAAATCAAGATTGGTCAATTAACTACATAGCGGAATTCATATGTTAGTCCTGGTAATAAATAGCACCTTCGATGCCCATGTATCTATTCCCTTCTATCTATATATGCGTATCTTATATATATATATATATATATATATATATATTTATTTATTTATTTATTTACACATATATACGTACATATATATACATATTAGCTCATACAAATACTCAATTTTACTGCATCTTCTATCGTATCTATCATTCATAACTAGTACATTATAATATAAATTAACTTTAAACAATCAAAAGTACTAAGAACTTTGGTGTTAAGTTTTCCAATGGGCCAGGAGTTTTGCCCTATTACCACTTTTCCACTTGTCTATGCAATCTTATCAAGATTAGTTAGTTTTCTTTTATCGTGGCAACTGAAGAAATTATAAATTTATATTTCGATTGTCCGAATTAAATATATGCCCATTTTTTCGATAATATACGAAGTTCATATTCATCAGTAAACAAAATGATTGTTAATCTAGAAGTTATAAACGTTGTTATTTCCATCCAAATAACTCTTCTCAAGTGTTCGCTACAAAAGTTAATCATGTAATTGTTCAAGTAAAATTAGCCTGTGAATTCAGAAAATATTTCTCTAAAATTTTCGGTTTACATCTTTCCTATATAATCCATTCAGGTCCGTAGTCTTCATTGAATTGTTTGGAGAAAACAGCCCAATTCAGGTAAATAGAACTCTACCAATAGATATCAATACCTAATTTGAATGGTCAACATTTTTAACAAAATTCATTTAATCTGGAGGCACAAGTGCAATAGAATCACTGTAACCTTCAACTTTCATTGGCGTTTTCACTATTCAATAGGCATGTTATCCATTTTCCCGCGTATAAAAAATATACTTTGCAATGACCGAGTGCCGACAATACATATTTTCAGAGTTTTTCTGTTTTCTTTCTAAAGTTGCAAGCATAATTACTTGTAATCAAATAAAAGTTCGCGAAGGCTAATTTTATATTGTGTATAATCCAAAAATATTTTTGTAGGGTAGTGAAACATAAAGAAATAGAAATTTGCAACGTTTAAGCAATTTAGAATATGCCTAAAAATAAATTTTGTGCATTTCTCTGATACATTTTGACTATCTTTTTTAATAGTTCACGAGTTGTGAAGTTTTTTGAAGTTCCGTTTTCATTTTATTTTGAAATGTTCAATAGAGGTAAAATATTATACTTTGTTCTACCCTATCCAATTAAGTTTGAATCAGATTTAAAGATTGCCTTTAAATCTGCGTCTGCTTAATCGAAACTCCAAAATAAATATTTGAATTCATTTAGTTTATACAATATTATTATCATACAATGAACAATGTTTCCACTTGGAAAATTTTATAATTGAACACACGCACCCTTTACATGATTAAATTAAAAATTTACGCTTTTTTATTTTATTTCACAACTTTGGCAAAAGAAAACCTTCTCTTTTGTGTATACTTTATTTCATCTGATGGAGAATTTCTAAATAACTATTGTTACAGTACCTTGCCTTTATATGAACACCGTTCAATCGGCTTCTTCCACGGTAGATTTGGCAAAAAGATAATGAAAATTAAAACGGTGAAATATTGAAGCAGTGTAAAGCTAATAAAATAACCGAATAACAGTCAAATGTCATACACTAACGTGTCATGAAGTTATACTATTTCATTTCTCTAGGAATGCAGCCAGCTTTATAAAACCAAATTCCAACTTTTAGAAACCAAGCTACTGAACCACATCACAGTTTATACAGTAATTTCACAGTCCTACTTAAGTGATACGTTCACCATTTTAGAATTGCAGATTTTCAAGATAATGGTAGAATTTTAATTTATTTGGTCTTCTCTAGAGGATAAAAATATTTGTAGTAGTGACGAACAGAACTTTCTGAAACCAATTCCGTTAGGCTGATGCACAAATTATAGCCACGCTTGTATTACTCAGAGGGTGAAGCTATGGCCGAATCTTCCATCGATCCGACAATAGATTTAATTCCTTCAAAAGAGATTTGATCTACGCTCTTTTAGTTCGATGCAGGAAAATCACAGTGTCGCATTTCTAAGTTTGATGCCTCATTCTAGGTAGACACATTTTCTTAAAAAAGTACCGATCATACAGATGCCAGGCAAGGAGATGTTGAGTTGGTCAGTGGCTGCTTCACATGTATAGCTAGTGGAACTCACATACGCCGAATATAAAAAGGGCTTTGGACTAGTTTTGTGTTAATTCACAGAAACCTCTTGATCTTCCATTGTACACCATGACGCTAACGAAGTTATGGATGGTTAAATTTAAGGCATGCTTGACACTTGTGTAACTAGCGCGCTGTATAATCCCAATTTCATTAGATTTCACACGTGCATTGCCTAGGTCAAGTCATCTTGCCCGACATCCATTAGCCTGAAAAAAATCATTTTAACTGAGTGTGACACCACCAAACATCCCCATTAAACTTTCGAGTGCTCTAACTTTGGTTTGAGTAAACTGACATTTGCCACTGTGCTCCACCACAAAGCTGACGGTGGTTAATTAATTAACACAAGAACTGATAGTTATCGACAGATTAAAGCCTGTCTTAGTTGTGTTTTTGTCTCAATAGCTTTTCGTTAAGAAGTGGCAAATGTTTCAAATGATTGGCAAATGATTTACTTTATTTGGAAGCTGTAATTTTATGGTACTAATATTCCATACATGCCGGGTTTGACTTAAATCGGAGCTTTTAACGACTTGACTTCCGGACACAAGACCATATTAAAATAGTCGTGGATTTAACCTACAACTATTACTAATTTTCTTTATTAAAATTTGCTCGAATTAATACATTTAAGGTGTTTTAAATGCTGATGCATTTATTTGTATCAAATTTACAATTTTAGTGGCAAACATGCACGATGTAAATAGGTAGACCACCATGGAATGACGCAGCAGACACGTATACAAATGTTGGTCAAATTTTTTCCAGTTGTCCATCATTAAAAGGAGCAAGATGAATTTCTTGGTTATTCGACGTTTACAGATGGTCGAACGTGATCCGATTCTAACTTACAACATATTTAAGGTAACTCAGTGCCCACAATTAGATAACTAGTGCGCAACGTTATATAAACTGTAAAGTTCTATTAACAGTAAATCGCTGGTGCACAACAGGTGCTCAAGCAACGCTTCTTTAAATTAAGCTGAAATTGATAAACGCCATCAATGGTACATTTAAATCAGTGCTTACATCGATAGTAATAAACGCATCGAGCGGTATTACAAACTAACCGCCTCTCAGTGCAATATGCAAGCCATCCTCTCAATGAGATGCAGAAACAAGCAGCTTCTAAAGGCTATGTACGGGATCCAGTTACGTCTGCTAGGCAAACTTGTTTGCATAGCGCAATAAGATTTCTGTGTACTATGTGGGATCAAATGTGCCCACAATATGCAATTGCGTATTAGGTGTTGAACACCTAGTAACAAATTGTTACCGAACGGATAAAACAAATTCTGCGTAAAAACAGGTATAATCGCATGTACACATTCGTGTCGTGCTTACCAGAGATTCATCAGTAGTAGCCGTTATAACGCCTATACCTACTATATATTTGGTTGCTAATAATAATCGCCCATATAGTATACGTCGACCAGGACAAAGATAGACTCGACAGCCAACGGGCACTAATATCTAGCGCCATAGACTAAGCCATAGTGGTCAAAGTACTAAACCCAGCCTTTCAAGCAGTTAACAATATACCCAATATGTTAGAGAAATTTGATACTAACGTAAAATCGTACTATTTAATATATTGCGGGAAGTCAGAGTCAAAATTCCTTCACCTATCCTATGGGTGGTAAAGTTTGAGCTAAGAAAGTCTATTTAAAGGTCAAAGTTGACAAGAAAAGATTGCCTATATAAGTTCGGAAGCATAACATCGCACGGCTTGAAGACATATATAATTTATATCGCTTTATAAAAGGAGCGTTATTTGAACGAAGAAAAGCTCACTTATTTTTACATAAAAAATGAGCAATTTTGGAAGGTTGTAATATATATACCACATCTTACCTAAATTATATATTACTGGATTTAGCATCCCAAATGTGTGTCAAAATCGTTCAATTGTCCACTAATAATATTCGGCTAGATAGTACTGTTTTAGTCGATAGAAGCGAAGTCAAAACTAAAGACTAATCTCACTTAGGCTAATACTAAAATCAAATCATTTTGAAACCACATAAGCTTGTCAATAAGTCGTATTGCTTATAAAAATGATTCTTTATTACACACGCTAGCAACTTTCTTTATAATCATCTTTTAGTATGCCTTTTGATATATATATATATATATATATATATATATATATATATATTTATAATGTAAAACAAGCTAGAGATTATTCATGAAAAATAACTTAAGAAGAGGTGAATATAATTCAGATCACGATAATTGGTTATGTAACAAACAATTATGAGGCAATCTAGACCTCTTTATACACAACTACGGCCAATTCAGCTATAAGGAATGATGCTAACGGCAATAAAACTACCTTGCAATTGTTATTGTATCGCATTGTGAAATACGATCGAAACTTACATTTATCTATTGCCAACTAAGAATGGAAAGTCAAGATATGTATATTATAAATCTTGAAACCATCAACACTGGGCTTATTTTAATGCCACAATGTGCATGGTTTCCAACCGATGATTGTGGTGTGCACGTGGACAGAATCTTCGCAGACAAATGGTTCTTACAATACCCTATTTGGCTGTCTACATTGTTTCTTATGCCAATCGACTTAAATGTCACTAAGATAGCGTACTTTATGGAACTTTACTTGAATTTCTAACAAAGAACACTTCGGCGCCCACGAATGTCAGCGCTGGTTATACATTTTTGGCAATCTACGTGAATTTTGCTATTGAAACAATGGTAATGAAATGCTTATAGGTGCTTAAGTCCTCAATTCTAAAAGACCAAGTTTCGGTGATGTATAGCTAAACTACGCACGCACTTCAAGGCAGACTTAGGTTTTCATGTTTCACCATAAATGGCATAGGTTGAAGATATTTACTCTATCCTTCGCAATTCTCATGTTTACATCGTCACTCATATTGCCTGAGTTCGAATCAAGAATCTATGAACCTATGAACTACTTCTAAATTCTCTACTTGAAGCCAGATAATTAAATTGAGTGGTCGGTATTATAATAGACAGAAATAAAAAAAAATGGCGCAAAGTTTGAAAAATATGCAGAGAATTTTCAAAGACCTAATGATTCATTTTACGAAAACCCATAATGTCACAAATAGTTCTACCTACAACGTGCATCTCGGATCTATTCTTCGTCTACAATGAAGTCAAATTTTCAACAGCAAGACGAGTTACCCTCGACTTTGGGAAATCTCAATGCTTTTGGAATGACCGCTGTTTGAGTTTGCTTCAATACATTTCATTTTTATTCCTATTTAACTTTCAGAAACATTTGAACGAGCATCATCAATAGATATGTACAATGTTTGTGTCCACGGACGTGTTCCAAGCCGAGCGACAGTCTGGAATCCAAACACACCATCTATAACTATCAGATATATTATCTATTTGAGTCCGATGTTATTCAGTGGTTGGAGCAGGCCATGTGGTGTAACGCCTTTTATTACGTCTTCATTTTATGCTACTCAAGTGTAATATTTGCGGGCTCAAGCTAGTCGACCCGGGATTGGTAACATGAACCTTGCCGGGCCATAAAGGGACAGCCATCATCCCGTTTCATGTGAAGCCTTGAGTTTCGTCTAACTGCACTGTAACTTTTTGTTAAATGTGTAGTGACGGAATGAGAGCAAGCGTTCCAGACGTGAGGGGCAAGTTTCGGCTGCTGAAAGAAACTCTGTCCACTGGCATCTGGGCAGATAGTGCTCATCAGCTTTGGTTGGCAGACTATCTAGGAGAAGGAAAACTCAGAATAAAAACCATCACTAGGAATGGGCGACCTAGTGTTCTTTTACAGTCCACATATAACCATGACAAGTACAACTGACAATAATTACATACTGCATCGGCCGTCGCGCAGTATAAAAAGGATCGCCTTATCTGCTGATCCGTGCATGGTGGATAAGCGAAAACAGGCTACTGCAGGCAACTCCAACTCTATATTCGATTCTGCGTCCTTTCCTTCCCCTTCCTCTTCTCAATCTTACAATAACTCTCTTTTAGATACTATAAATATAGTTGGTTTAGATCATAACACTGAGCCCAATACTAGGTTGCCAAATATCGAAAATGGTTCTTGTAGACGATCATTCATTAAACCTAAGTTAGGTTTTAACGTAGGCGCATTTAATGTGCGCACATTAAAACAACTTGGACAGAAAGAATCTCTTGCTCGTACGTTGGATAAATTAGAAATCGACATATGTTGCGTATCTGAAACCAGAATACAGGATCCTACGTGTATTACAGAACTAGTTGCACCATCCCTATCTACGCGTTATTGGCTTCGAACATCTGGTTCCACAGAGTCCTCTCAAGCCGGTAAATGGGGCGTCGGTATTGCCCTTAGCGCGCGAGCTGAAGCTTGCTTAATTGAATGGATCCCTTTAAATAGTCGATTGTGTGCGGCACATTTAAATACATCTACTAAAATCAAAGCAAAAAACCGTTATCATCGTTGCCTCTTCGTTGTATCTGCATATGCTCCTACCGATTGCAGCACAGAAGAAAGCAAGGATGCTATTTACTCCGAATTAAGCTCCTTACTAAGTAAAGTACGAAGTTCGGATATAGTCCTGTTTATGGGTGACATGAATGCTCAAGTTGGTCGCTTAAGTAACACAGAATTTCATTTAGGTGGAAGATACACTCTAAGCTCGATTCGCAATGATAATGGTGAACGGCTTTTGGATAGCTGCGCTGAACATAGACTATATTTAAGTAGTACAAATATCAGACGTAGTGTTAGACGTTGTGCTACATGGCGTCCTCCAGCACCCGGACAACGGTGGACTCAAATAGATCATGTAGCAATTAGTTATAGATGGCGAGGTTGCGTTCAGGATTGTCGCACTTTTTGGAACACTTATGTCGACTCGGACCATGCACTTATCCGTTGTAGATTTGCTCTAAAATTTTCCGGGAAAATAATTAAGAATAAACCCCAAATTGATGTAGGCAAACTCGAACAACCGTCCATCCGACAAAACTCTGAAAATATTCTTAAGGCTAATCTAACTGGTCTGAACAGCGAAAATCCGAATATACTTTGGTCCAAGATAAGTTCCACTATGCACAATGCAGGTACTACTGTATGTGGCATAGCAGGCCCCCGTAGAAATAATCACTGGCTCTCTGTAAAATCTATGGAGATACTCGAAATAAGGCGCCAAATTCCACCTGGCTCGACTCATAATAATACCCGTCGCAATATAAGACGCCAACTTAAGCGCAGTCTAAAAGGCGATCTCGAAAACTTTTGGAGCAGAAAGGCTGAAGAAATGGAAGTAGCTTTCGCGTCAGGTAACAGTCGCTGTTTGTTCCAACTTATACGCACAACAGGTCCGAGAAAGTTAAAAGTTAGCGAAACTATAAATGATAGTAACAACGAATTAATAACCGATAAAATAAGTCGTCTTGACAGGTGGGCTGAACACATTAGAGATCAATTTTCTTGGCCACCCGCGTCAGTTCCGCTTCCCGAAAGCATGTCTGCATCAACAGTGTGGAATGTTAGTCCCGAAGAACCATCCGAGTTAGAAGTACGCGATGCAATCCTATCTCTTAAGCGCCGAAAAGCCGCAGGCCCGATGATTTTCTTCCAGGATTGTTTAAGGATGGTCGCAATATAATTTCAGGAGCTTTTACTAAACTTTTTCATACTATATTGTATGAGGAAACCGTACCATTTGACTGGAATGAGTCGACCATCATTCCCGTCTTCAAAAAAGGCAATCGTAATTCGTGCGATAACAATCGTGGTATAAGTTTGACTCCGGTCGTATCGAGGTTATTTGCTTCGATTATCCTACGTCGTCATAGCGCTTCACGTGAAACACAAACTAGAGAAGAATAGGCTAGATTCCGCTCAGGATGAGTTTGTACAGATAATATTTTGATGTTAAGGCCAGTTCTTGAACATATTCCATTATATGACCGTCCTACAATAGCAGTCGTTCTAGACTTCAAAGGTGCATTTGATTCTGTGGATCGCAATGTTTTATGCCATATTTTGTCGAAAAGAGGTATGCCCACAAAATTTGTTAATATTATACGTGCTCTCTACACAAATACTTCTGGTCTTGTTAAGGTCTATAACGAATTACCGCATAACTTTACAACCAGCAGTGGTGTTCGTCAAGGTTGTCCACTTTCTCCATTTTTGTTTAATTTTGTAATCGATACTATTATGAACAACACTCTCTCACACATTCAGGACGCGGGAGTTGAAGTTCTCCCGGGAGATAAACTAGTCGATCTTGACTATGCGGACGATATCGTACTATTATTCGACAATCAGCCTGCTGCCCAGATCACCTTAAATAGATTAGAAAACATTGTTCCGTCTTTCGGTATGAAATTCGCACCCTCTAAATGTAAGATACTGTTACAGGATCACCCACCACTTACTCCAACGTTGCGACTGAAGAATGTAGATCTTTACATAGTGGACAGGTTTACATATCTTGGGAGCTCTATCAATAACGTAGGCAATATGTCCGACGAGGTGAGAATACGGATCGCGAAAGCTAGAGTAGCTTTCTCGAACCTTCGTCATTTTTGGAGAAACGCCAATATTTCACTTTCCCTTAAAGGTCGTGTTTACAATGCATCTGTACGTGCAGTCTTACTATACGCTAGTGAAACTTGGCCTCTTAGAATTGATGATCTGAGACGCTTACAGGCATTCGATCATCGTTGTTTGAGAAGTATAGCACATGTTGGTTACCAACAACTAATAACTAACGTTGACATCCGTAGACGTATTTTTGGATCTGACAATAAGTGCTCGTCTTTAGAAAAGCAAATAAGGCTCCATCAACTTCGTTGGCTCGGTCACGTTTTGCGTATGCCCTCATTCCGATTGCCCAATAGAGCTCTGTTCTCTCATCTAGCACCAAATTGGCGTAAGAAACAAGGTGGGCAGATTTTGACATGACAGAAACAATTAAAGTCACTTACATCCAAATTTGGTAGTATAGGATCCACTCGTCTGCCGGGATGGGGTCCTCGTGCACATCACAGTTCTTGGTTAGAAACCCTTAGCGATATGGCAGCGAATCGAGCTCAGTGGCGATCTTGTTGCAGATGTATAGTAGAATCATCTTCGTAACTTTCTTTTCTTAGTAGGGCAAAGTTAGCTGCGAGGTTCGGTTTGTTTATGACGTGATACGGTGAAATCCGCAAGGAAGCTGTGTTGCTGATGTCGCCTTGCCCGAATGCTAACTTAGCCATAATGGTGTTGTGGAGAGGTTTAGTTTGCCTCATTTCTGTGAGTTATCCTGATAAATTTACTCATAGTATCAAGGTATTCCTTCTCTCTCTCTCTCTCGTAAATCTCAATAATAATTTGTCTAAATTCACTTATATACTTTTTTTCACTCCTTATGGTTATATGGCAGTGAAACATTAGTCACTTGACTTTTGTGTGGCTGGACATGATGATGAATATTTGCTCCGCTCAGCTTTTCAGAAGACTTTCACCACTATCAAGGTATATTGAGGTTAAGGTGCATCTGCCACCTTGATTAAATTATGCAACTCTTAAGCGCCCGACTTCAACGTACACTTTAGCTATAAATAGGACATTACATGAATACTTTGATCTACATTTGCACAGAACTTAATTCGAAGTAGAACACGACTCGCTATCGTCTCTGCTGCAATCAATGAGTGCAATTGCAGATAAAAAGAAAAAGCAACGTTGATTAATGCAATTCATCACTACAACTCGTTTCGATTTTATTGGGAATTAATCGAGTAATGGCCTAAATATTAGTGGTCATGATTTAAACCGGAAGGCATTTGCATAAAAGTCTTACAAATCATCTCCTATTCTATCAATGGCGTGCTCTGAAATGACGTGTCATCTGTATATCGAATCATAATTTTGACTAGTCCTGTGTTTATGTGGACTATATTTTCTATCAAAGTTTTAATTGATTCAGCAATATATGGCAGTCGCCATACCAACGTGGCAAGTAATATAAATTTAATTCTAATGACAGCATTTGAATATATATATATATATATATATATACATAGTGGCCACCTTTAAGCATTTCTACACCGATTTAAGGTGCAGTTGTTCCTTTTATAGGCATACTATATTCACAGTGTTACTATAAATAATGTTTATTTCATTTTAGTTAATTTGAGAATAGTGTTCCATTTTTGGTTAACCAATGAATCTTTCTACAGCAAATATTTCTGTTCAAATTGGCCAAAACTAGACATACACAGGCACTTCCTTGGATTTATTTGGTTAATTTTTTTCCTGTTTAGCATTTACAACAATTTATGGTGTTTGCTTCGTAGCACGCACAATCAATACATTATAAGTCATTGTTCCAAGTTTTAACTATGTATTAATTACATTTTTACGATTGTTTTACTATCGGTTAGCGGTTATCTCCAAATTCGAATCTTAGAATGTATGCCACTCAAAGTATTATTGTTGAGTATAAAAAAATATTCTACATTTAATTTTAAAATTTTATTCTATACTTAGTCATTTTAATATATATATATATATATATATATGTATATATATATATATATATATATATATAGATATTATATATATATATATATATATATATATATATATATATTCTACAGAAACAAGGCTTTACATAAGAGAAAAACGCATTTCTTCCTAATGGCTGATGCTTTATACTTATTTAATTCTCTGTAGACGCTTCAGCTGCTTCTTGAAGAAATGAGTCCCAAGTTTATTCCACTTAAAGGTATAGCTCTAATTTTTATTGACACGAGAAGAATGCACATAATATAAAATGAGATTGCATGCAATGCACATATCACGTGGTGTAGAAAATGAACTATTACCAGTTAATCTTCTTTCAACTCCAAAATTGTCACTACTAAAATGTTTCTAATCAATAATTCTCATCTCTCGAAAGCATCACATGGAATGTGTCACTGAGATCATTGCAGTTTTTCTTATTTGGAGCAAATAAAATATTTGGATCTGAACTCGAATTTCGTAAGGTTATTCTTATTTCAAAGCTGTCTGACTACTATAACTGTTCTGCCAAGGAATTGAGGAATTGTATTCTTTTGGTTAAGTATATATATATATATATATATATAATGATGTATGTTGTCCATATGAACTAATAGTTGCATAAGATATCAAATACAATTAATTAAGGAGACCGGTTTAGTTCTTTCTGTGCACTCGTCTAATGAACGCATGATTACTGGACAAAAATACATGAAGCATAACGCATTTGTTTCGTAGTCTTGAAAATCTTTTACCATGTCAACTAAGACTCGCATTGGATGCAATTTTCAGAGAATGATGCTTGGCATGACTTATGACCCAAAGTTTGAACTGGACAGCATAGACCTGTCATTATAGGGTACATGCTAAGCCACTCGTGGAAGGAAGTTTAAACTAACGCATAATGGGATGATTTGATAATATGAAAGATGTTAGTGTAAACTATATATATTGCCGCGAAGAATAAGAGTTATTCAACAGAAATTACAGGCTAAAACTAAATTGTGCCCATTAAGGTGGAAACGCTTAATTCGTTATATACAAACTAATATACAGGAAATTTTAATTTAATAAAATTTCACCAAGTGGCATTTTTCTGATATATATTGACAAAGAGGTTGTTCTTAGGTAGAAATTTAGATCGAAAAGATGCAAAGTAGGCTCCACCAGTTAGAATGGCTAACTAAAATTAAATTTGTACGTAACGGGAAACTACATGTAGTATGCGGCATGGATAGGACAGTGGACAAAACCATGAATCTGGAGCAAATTAACTCCAATTCAAGCATCGGTCACAGCAATTTCTGGCTAGAAATTGACAAGTTCTCATTAAAGTCAAACCCCGTCTGATTAATGAATAGCTTTCGCAAAGTTTAAGCAATGATAAGCTTATTCTGAACACATATCAGTTATAAAAACAATTGCCATACAAACTTCATCATATATATATATATATATATATATATATATATATATATATATGTATATTTATATATATATATCTATTGTTCCCTTCCTGTGTGCAAAAACAAAAAGAAATTTTATCAGATATAAGAAAATTTTCTTTCTCATGGTCTTCTCAAATATCTACTCATGAACATATCTTTATATATAAATTGGAAAGCGAAACAGGATAGAAATATTTGAACATAGAGATAGTGTGGAAAATAGAAACCAATCAAATAGCGTGCGTCACATCCAGTTCAAGCTCAATGCTTGCACGTGCTTCTTCTGCTTACATAAATCACAGTATTTGCATTACAGCAGTTTTGTGCCATTTCAATATAAATTATCAACAGTTCGTGGTTGCTTTTCAAGAATTGACAGGTTGGTTAGTCAAGATTCTAGAGAAAATGAATATAATAAAGCAATTAACGATTTAATGTCTAATGGCTATCCCAGACAATTAATTGAATCAATTATTAAAAGGGGAGTTAACCAGAAACAGACGTATTATGGGCCAGAAAAGAAAACAGTCTACCTAAACATCCCATTTAAGGGGGATGCAGTTTCCCGAATGGCACAAAAGAAAGTTGAAGCAGCATTTACACGCACATTTAATGCAGCCAAACTACGAGTGTTATTTAGGGTAACACACTTGCCTTTACCGGCAATCAAAGAGAAACAGCCGTTAATGTCGATATCAAATATTATTTATCAATATACATGCGCAAGTTGTCGATCAACTTACGTAGGCCGATCGACCAGACGGTTAATTACTCGAATGAGGGAACATTGCAACTTGAACGCCTGTTTTAAATCAAATGGTGAATACACGTCTGCTATTGCGCAACACATCATCGAAACAACGCACGTATGTTCTCCAGACGTAGCATTCAAAGTAATTACTAAATGCAAAACAAAAGGGAGCTAGCCACATACGAAGCCTTATGGATAAACAAATTGCAGCCGGATTTATGTAAGCAGAAGAAGCACGTACAAGCATTGAGCTTGAACTGGATGTGACGCACGCAATTTGATTGGTTTCTATTTTCCACACTCTCTCTATGTTCAAATATTTCTATCTTGTTTTGCTTTCCAATTTATATATAAAAATATGTTCATGAGTAGATATTTGAGAAGACCATGAGAAAGAAAATTTTCTTATATGTGATAAAATTTCTTTTTGTTTTTGCACACAGGAAGGGAACAATGAATTTTATTAAAGCTCGCATTTCAAAAGAAAATATATATATATATATATATTTATATATATTTAAAACTTTTTTTCCCGGTACGAAATTGAAATCTTTTTATATAAACAGACACGCTTTAGATTCAACATATTAATTGATTCACTGGATTCATAAAGCACGAATTTATTTTGCTTAAACTTTATATTTTGTCCAATATGATCAAAAACATTTTGTTTTGGGGTATGTAAAGCCAGATGTTAATTCATTTACAAGAAAACTGCCGTTAATTGCATAATTCTAAAAGTCTCTATTAATTTCGTTAAACTCAATAAATGGAAGGATTTTCGCGGATCTATACATAAATTGTTATAAGTAGAGTTCTTTGTGTATATCGCATTTGCTGCAGATCACAACATGTTAAACTATAAATGTCCGTGCCTCATAAATCTTGTTTGGTCATGAAAAGTCGTTTTGCGCCACGACATGAGTGAACTCAATCTTCAACTACGTCTTGTTAGTATGGATTGCTCACAGTTACAATTATAATTTTGGTTTATTTAAATGCATATTTCAGTGTAATTTTGGCTTAGATAATAATCAGATCAACTCTGTTGCTTTATTTTGATCTGTGCGAACGTCAAATTTACGATATCTATGATTTTCTTTCACAGTCTCTTTATTTGCAATCATAGTTACGCAATGATTCAATTGATCCCCATTTCCAAGTACGTGCCGTCTTCGTTTTAGTGGTTGCTGTTGGTTGATTAGCCCCGTCACTACGAAGACTTTCACCCCGTTAGTACTAACCACTGGAAATGATGGTCGATCTAATTTTCGGTAATTAATTGCCAGTTCCTTTATGATATATGTAATAGCATTTAGTTCGCGTATATCAAGTCCGGATTTAAGCGGTTATGGTAAGCTCTTTTGAGACTGCTCTATTTATTATTTGTATTATAGAGTCAAACTGCGGCTCTCAGTAACTGTTACTTCTCATGCACATAGGCGTGAGGTGCGTCAAGACATACCCACACAGGTATATATATATATATATATATATATATATATATATATATATATATATATATATATATATCGAGAAAACTAAACTTCACTTTACAATCTTTCATTTATATATATTCTAAGTTTTAATTTGATTATGTGGGTGGCAACAAATCTGACTCGGGTTTACTTCTATTTACTGCTTGAGCGGATTGCTAAGTGTCTATGCGTTTGTGTCTGCGTGTGTGTCTGTTGGCATGTAAATGTTTATCTCACTGTATTTCAAAGTTATGTCTGAGATCTGGTCATTCTTGTTTTGAAGGCTTGACAGTTAATCAACTGTTCGAATATTTGGCTGTTACATGTGCGAATATTATTTTTCCGAATGAAGTCTTTCGTTTGCCCTTGTTCCGTATTTTTGTTTTCTCCCCTTGGTAACAGCGCAGGTGCGGATTGCAGTGTTGAATGCTCATATTGTTTCTAAATTTTTGTCTCCGTATTTGCAGCTGCTTTGAACACTACAAATGGTCATTATCCACTTTCAGAGGGCAATACATTCATTACAACAGCAGCTTGCCAAAATTGCACCAAAGAAACTTAGTTAACAACCTAGCGAACAGAACTAGGAATATCTGCTCTGAATTAATGATCGGAGAAGAACTGGGCTGCCTAAGGAGAATTTTGCTAATGAACAACTACTCAGAGCGGTTTATTTATGTCAACATCAAACCACGGCAGATTCGCACTAGAGAGAATACCGTCAAGCAGGCTTTTCTAAACTTACCATTTAGAGGCAACGTACCGAAGTCAATAATTGTATGGCGGCTAAATATAAAAACTAAGAAGAATTTTCCCATTGTTAAAGTTAATATAACATTTATCACACAGAGAATCATGAGGTTGGATGCCAAAGATCAATTGGCAATTCTCTCCAAATCAATTTAACAATAATTGATTGCGCGGGTGGTGGTAACAATTCTTTAAATCAAGTTTGCGAGCTCGAAGTAAACACCAATCCCATTGTATTTAACCAGTCGTCGAACAACATAACAAAACTACCGCCAGCCGCAACGCACTGACGCGTTTCGACCTTCCTTGATCATCATCAGAGTGCGACGGCAAACTGACTATCGAGGATCAAACCGCATTGAATATATATGGAAATCAAATTTGGATAGGCGGCTCTCACCTCTAGCAGTCTCGCATACATTGAACTTGACTGGAAATGTCGGCTGCACAATTTCTATGCAGTCACGAACATTTACTCTTTGCAGCTTTCGTCACATATACATATATAGGCAACACAATTTAACAATAATTGATTGCGCGGGTGGTGGTAACAGTTCTTTAAATCAAGTTTGCGAGCTTGAAGTAAACACCAATCAAAATAATACAATTAAACAATAATTGATTGCGCGGGTGGTGGTAACAGTTCTTTAAATCAAGTTTGCGAGCTTGAAGTAAACACCAATCCCATTGTATTTAACCAGTCGTCGAACAACATAACAAAACTACCGCCAGCCGCATGTCAATCATTCATAGTCTACAAATTCTCATGTATGTGCGGTAACACATATATTCGATATACGAAGAAGCAATTGATTAAAAGAATGCAGCAACATTTACCGAAGAAATTGATTAAAAAAGCTTGGCACTGTCAGGAAAATCAGCTATTTCCGATCATATATTGGCAACGGGACACACAGTCAATGCGAACAATTTCACAATTCTGCATAAAGCAAAATCAGAGAAATGATTATATAGTTATGAATCCCTTTATATAAAACAAGAAACACCTGGCCAAAATATTTAAAAGATTCATCAACACGATATTCTAATCGACTGGCTACGAATCACACACCAAACAACAAACACCCCTCGACCTGACTCAATAAACATTCGATTGGATTGGCAAAAAACTTAAGGTGAAAAAGCAGCTACAAATACTGAGACGGAACTTTCGAAACAATATGGGCATTCTTGAAATCAAGTTTGCGAGCTTGAAGTAAACACCGATCTCATTGTATTTAACCAGTCGTCGAACAACATAACATTGTTCGACGACTGGTTAAATACAATGGGATCGGTGTTTACTTCAAGCTCGCAAACTTGATTTAAAGAATTGTTACCACTATATGCGCAATCAATTATTGTTAAATATGAGCATTCAACACTGCAATCCGCACCTGCGCTGTTACCAAGTGGAGAAAAAGAATATACGGAACAAGGTTGAAACGAAAGACTACACTCGGAAAAATAACATTCGTACACGTTACAGCCAAGAACGCAAACAATTGCTTCACTCTCAAGCTTTCAATACAAGAATGACCAGACCTCAGATATTACTGTTTAATACAGCGAGAAAGACCTTTACATGCAAATGACACACACACAGACACAAACGCATACACACTTACTAATCAGCTCCAACAAGAAATAGAAGTAAACCCGAGTCGGATTTGTTGCCACCCACATAATCAAATAAAAACACAGAATGTATATAAATGAAGGTTGTTGAGCGAAGTTTACATTAATTTCGAAAGAAATGGTCTTTATCCACTTTGTTATTAAAGTATTTTTATCTAATAACTATATATATATATATATATATATATATATATATATATAAACGGAAGATTTGTATAAGCTCCATACATTTGTCGATGCTATAAACGGAGTATTTTATAATTTAGAAAAGACAATTCATCCAGTAGACCGGTTTCGTCCTTATTGGGAACTCTTCACGTACTGACCAGAATTTGCCTGCGGACAGGCTCGACCCTGCGCAAAGATTGCTTCGGAATCTGGTGCTCCCTAAAGCAGAGTGGCTCAGTGGTTAGGATTTGTTTCGTATACCTTGACCTTTTGTGTATGCAGAGTAATAGTTGCAGGGGGCCCTAATTTCATCCTATCATTTAATGAGTTTACAATTAAAAGAAACAAATATTAATATATCCCCCTTAAACAAGCTCCCCGCAATTAAAAAATAATTGATTGCGCGTGTAGTGGTAACAATTCTTTAAATCAAGTTTGTAGGAAACACAAATCCCACTGTATTTAACCAGTCGTCGGATAACATAGCAAAACAACCGCCACTCGCACGTACTGTCGCGTTTCGACCATCCATGATCATCATCAGAGTACGACGGCTCCCCACATCTGTTTAAATCGGGTATTTTATTTAGTGCATTGCTTGCTATTAGATTTCTAACAAAAGCACTGTAAATGAGGTATCCAAATGTAATTCCATGAAGATTAGATCGAACATACTTTCCATTGGTTACTACTAATGGTGTGAAAGCCTCCGATATGGCGGCATTAATCAGCATCCTGCGATCACAAAGAGGAACACGGCTCGCATTTGAAAATAAGGATTAATTGTATCATTACGAAACTATGATTGCAAATCAAGAAACCACGATATAAATTCGTAGATATGTTAGAAATCTAGATCAAGTTTGATGTTGGGGTTATTACCAACTAAGTCAGCTGCAAAATGTTTGAACACCAGTGCCGTACGCAATAAAGTCATTACACAATAATATTCTAATTCAACCTTATACATTAAATGAATATACGCAAAATTCGGATCTGCTGTATGAACATTTCCAATGCGTTTTACATTATAATAATGACAACACTTATCTATAAAATGTGATGGCTTAATATTATTGAAATTTGCATTCCGCCGAACCAATAACTTAGTCTGATAATTGTCAGGCGAACTAATATGTATTTCCCGATTACAAATTTTCTTAACAAAGCCGTTTACTATTTTAAATAGAAATAGCTAGAGGTGCGTCCTCGATCAAAAAGCCGAGTGGTGAGGGGACACCACTTGTACCAAATTCCCAAGAAACTCCATGAAATTGGAGCCGGCTTATCCTCCAAAAGGAGTCAGCCGCAGTAAAGATATATATATATTGCGTAGTCCATGTTTTCTTGTGGATAACTGATATGCCTAATGTGCCATAATTTAAAAGTATAAGCTACATCTCAAGAAATCCGGCGTGCTTTACGGTCAATAAAGAACCACAACAAATTTTATGCGTTCCACATTTGCTTTAAAAGATAAAGTTCTCAAGTTTTTGTCACTGAGTAGTAAGACGCATTGGGCAGCCTTAGGATAAATCGTTACTGACTGAGAATGTGGGATTTTCTCGTCAGCCAATGCTCCAGTATTTGTCGACAAGGATAGTAACGAGTATGATTTTATCGACACAAAAAAACTGTAAACGTTTGAAACGTGGATAAGAAACAGGCATGTATTCACTTATAATATAAAGGGGAAGAGGCAATGCAACATATTAGATACAAATCGAGTGCTGCATTAGGGTACATACATTTTCGAGATGACTTCGTTTCGGTTGTATACACCATCAAATTGCTTCTTACTGTTTTAAAAACTAATTTTCAATGAAATCTTACACCAATATCACCAACAATTTGAATTTTAGTTGTAGGTAAACAAATATATGCAGACGAAGTATTAGATTGGATTCAGATTTGTTGATGCAAATATCGACTTGCAGAACGCAAAATACGATTTGTATTGCACATACATTTACAACACAACTTGGCATATCCTGCTTAAAACGCGCCACCAAAAAAGGTAATTTCAAACTAAACTAAGGCTAGGTGTAAAAAATGCTTCCATATTTTGACGCTATTGTCATAAATAAACGTTGTCAAAAACTGTACAGGCAAATACAAGCTGTTCGTGCACTGTTATTGCCATGACACATTCCTAATCCAATGGGAATCCGTTTGTAACTTGGTTTACTGATTTCTTTTATGTTTATAATCTGTGGCTATATATATATATATATATATATATATATATATATATATATATATATATATATATAGGGTATATTTTGTGTTGGCTACTCTTTTATATTTAGAATAAATTAATTCAGGGTGTTGTTTCTTTATTGTGTCAGTTGATGAAATGGAGCGAAATCACTTCATTAGAATACAAATTGTATTTTTCTTTAAATTAATCATGGGGAAAATTTCTTTTACATAGTTTACACATAAATGTATTACAACTTTTGTCGTTATACGTTATTTAAAAAGTATAAATTTCATAGCAAAAAGTTCAACATTTTATATTACTCAAATATAAATAAACTATCCCACACGCAGCTAACCATTTATGCTAATTAATTCTATTTATGTTGTAGTATTTCAACAATTATCAATTTAAAAATCACTTTTTACCGGACGAAGCCAATTATCACTTGTGTATGAGGCATAACAAAAGTTAAGTCGATAAAATTTCTATAAAGTAAGCTTGGATTTAGTCTAAATAAAACAAATTTTAAACAGTTTGCATACATTGGACAGTCTCATACTAAACATTTAATTAAGCAAAGCACACAATTGTTTTAAACAAAAAACTCAAAAATAATGTTTACAAAAAAGTGTGGAAAGTCTTGTTCCAACGTTATTTTCAGACAAGCAGCTGATGGAGGGTTTCAAAATGAAGGGACAAGTGATAACTCATCAATCAAGTAAAAAAATCGATGCATTTGGAGGTGTAAAGGATTCAAGATTTTACTTAACTACGATTGCTAACAATTGTCCCGCACAGTAAAACGCCGGCGAGAATCCAATTTTCACAATTATTTGGATTTTTATTTAAGATTTTCTCAGGAAATTCGATTTCAATCATAATAATTTATGTAAAATTTGAGGTTTCGAAATGTACTAATTGGTTTCTATTTTAATCCATTTTAAATCAACTAGTTGTATATAATAATGGAAGAATATACCAATTACACTATATATATATATATATATATATATATATATATATATATATATATATATATATATATAAATACAAATGTCTATTTGTAGCAATCTGTTTGCTCGATAACCCTGCATAACTTAATTTTCCTAACAACCATAACGCATAATTTGTGTGGTTACATAGTATACAATTCAACTTAACCGTGCATCATTTGCATTGACACACTCCAATTTAGGTTTTTCGAGTGTAGATATTAAGGTTTTCTTCATGAAGGAGGAATTTCAGTTGAAATATAGCACATAGTTGACTTATTGTCCAACATTTTGGCCTAACATACCAACTTCGCTATTGTGTCTTAAAAATTTGTAGATTGTTAGATACTGTATCATTTATTACGCGAAATGTTATTGAAATATTAAATTATATAGAGAATATCATCAATGAGCAATGAAAATCTCAGCTAATAATTTTTATTTATTTATTTTTAGAAACAAGTGCGCAACTATAGCGACGTGTTTGACACAGCGAAACATGCTAACATTATCAATATGTTTCAATGTTAGCTTTAATTTTTTTGAGATCGTAAGCAATAATAATTGAAATATAAATTGTTCGTTTTTTACGAGCTATGTGAATTAAATTTTTTAAATTTAATTTTATCAATACAAGATTATAATCTGTAATTCTCTCTAAGGTACTTTTGGGTAAGGTGCATAAAAAGCCAAGCAGTGCCCATTGATGGTAACATTAGAACTGGCATTGCTTAATTTTTCGATTTCGCTCTGATAAAATTTTGAAATAAAATAATTAGCACACATGCATTGCTAGTAAAAGTTTGCTTTTAAATCCCTTTGACCTCAAAAGTAAACAAAAAAACTACCTTATCTGTGATAGTAATCAATGATTCGTCGATGCGGCATACGGCGACAACGGAATGCTCATTCTTCATGGCTGCATAGTGAAGCGCAGTTCGCATGTTCTGAAAATGAATATTTAATGATGTAACAATCATAAGCATCATCAACAACATCGGCATATTTTTGCGAACTGATTATTGTTTAAATATAAAAAGCATTTGATTTTTTTACCTCTATGGATAGCTATACGTCATAACAATTGCACGAAAATAATCCTTGAAATGGTTTACAGCTATCGCCAATTCTTTTTGTCTTGGTATAAGATAATACGTTTTTGAAAAGTTCGCTTAAAGTACATTATGAATTAAGTCTCCGGCTAAGGCTTATAGGTATATGATGAATTTTTAAAGAATTGCGTTATTTTTAATTTGCCATGTGCACAAAGTGCAAGACACAAAAGAAATACTCTGTGTACGATGATTTCAAACGAATCATAAGGTTAGAAACGCCTTCTATCTAAAATGGACTACTGCAGTTCGTTTAATGTTATTTCAGAACAAATTAAATAAATTGATGATGGTACAAATTTAACTTTAACTAAATAGCAATAAGAAATTTAATCCTCCAAAATATAAGTTACGTTGTTATTACTGTGCATCAAGTTATATAAAAATGTTAACAAAATAAATAATTGGGTCATCCTGTCTCATTACGTGCATGTTAAACCCCGCCACATTATTTTTATTTAAGGTAAAGTCACACAAGCATCATATATTGTATTATTTGCAATACCGTATTGTCTTGTATGTAAAGCCTTCAAATCTATTGTGCAGAAAAAGATTAACAGATTTAATATTCAATTATAGAACAAAACAATAAATATCCTTCAATAACCGGAAAATATCTTTATATACATCCACTTTTAATACCCAATTTTTATCGTAATTTGTATTATTGCATTTTTTTATTAAAATACCTATCAAAAATAATTTGGCTTTCATGATCGATTTCAAATATCCTTGTGAAAGTTTAAATCTTAATGAGCCTAAATAAAATTTTTGTTTCAATTTTGATAAAACAAATGTCCATTTAAAATTTTTTTTCATTTATGTTTTATTTGAATAACCTTGTGCTATAGTGGCATTATTTAAAGCGATATTCGGAATATAATTTTCTGTTCTTTTGAAATTATAGTTTTACAGTGCTATGTTAAGAAATTTTGTGCTATTTTTATTGGTTCAATTTTTTTTGTCTTATTGTCTATCGGCATTCAATATAACGGTTTGTTATGAAAAATTTTGTTTACATTTATCAACTTGTTAGCTTTTGTGCGTTGTTATATCAATATAGCGACCTCCTTTCCAACTCCTCTTGATTCACTATATTTCACTGGTGTAGTTAGCCGCTTTCATTTATCTCGATTTAAGGGAATAAATTATCTACAAATTGCGAGGTGTTCCAAATTAATCTTAATATATTTGCAATCGCTGTAATAAAAAAATCTCAAAAGGTATCCAGAAATCAATTTTACACAACCAGGGTTTAGATTCACAAGCACTTGAAAAAATGTAGTTATGAGCAGCAGTTTGGAACCACATAAATATGCCAAAACGATTTTTAAATTCTTTTATGCTGAATTTGCCATATCCTCCCAAACCTCTTTGGAAGGTCTTGTTACTAGCTAGTCATGCCAAATGCATACAATATGCGATAGCTAACTATTTTCAAGCCTTTTGAAATTTATCAATTTGTCCATTAAAACGACGAAACCTCCATTTCATGCAAATATCGAGCGAATGTGTGACTTAAAACTTGGAATTCGCATCACTACTTTAAATAAGCTTGTAAACAGAAGAAACATGAATAATTCCAAATAGTCAAGTCGTGTTTAACTTTAATAATATTTTATACATGCAAGAGGATGATAGAAACTCCTATTATTTCAATTGATGCCTCAATGCAAATTAAAATCAACTAAATTAATAATATCCAGGAATAGTAGAAAACGAGCGTCAGTTTTTTAACCTTATGTTCTTACAAAACATTGTGTAATGTAAATGTATTAAATGCGCTTAAAGATGTCAAAATTAATTATGTAAACACATTACAATTTTTATATAATTAGTTCATCTTCGTCTTAATTCCAAACATTAAAAAACAAACTATAATTGAATTAAACCAGAAATTGTACCGAATCTTGAATGTAAGGTGTTGGCGATGCCTGATGTAGCAAGCGCATACTCTCGAAGTCACCAAATGCCGCGGCCAAATGCAATGGTGTAACACCTTCCTAAAACATAAAATAACATTAAACACCAAAGAAACACAGTCAAATTGAAATAAAAATTATTTTGATATTGAAGTTCATATTTGTAAATATCTTATATGCAAAAACTTGTAAACTCTTCATTCGAAAATTCATGAAGATGATTTTCTCAGTATTTTAAACGTGTGTTTGACTTCAAAAATTACACATTGGTTAACCAGTAGCTCAGCATAGCGTGAAATAATGAATTTTTATCCTAATTACAAAGCATTTTTCTCTTTTCGTATCTTAATATTAAGAAATGTCTTTGTAAAAATGGTCACATTTTGCGGCCAAATGATTTTGCAATTTACTAAATGAATGCTAATTATTGCGAAATTATTAAACTAAACGTATGAAATGTACTTTATTTATATATATATTTAAAATTTATTTTTAGGTTTCAGACATACATCTGTTATTGATGAGAACCCAGTAAGAACGAAGCCAACGCATCATCAGTATCTGGCTACATTTTTATGCTGATCCTGGCATTATTATTCCAATCAAACTGGATCGAACCAGTTTATCAGTAAGTTATTCACAATAATACCGTGAATATAAATTAGCTTTTAGTTTCCAATATTAAATAGGCCTTATTTGGATTAAAATAAACTTGTACGCCAAATTGATTAAAGTAATAAAGAGTAGAATAGTATATATGCATACTACACGCAATTTGAACTTATATACAAACTTATATATTTCTGGTTATGCTTTCCTTCACATTGAACCGATTTGGATTTTCCAAATACTTGAAGTTCTAACTAAGCGCCCACGATCTGTCATTATGAGACAAACGTCGTGCCACTTGGGGAAATAATATTGACTTCATGTCTAATGGCAGAATTTTTCTTACATGTATATAGCTATTCATATGTTGTTCGACGACTGGTTAAATACAGTGGGATTTGTGTTTATTTGAAGCTCGCAAACTTGATTTAAAGAATTGTTCCCACCACCCGCGCAATCAATTATTGTTTAAATTGTATTGCCTATATATGTATATATATATATATATATATATATATATTATATATCGAATAGCTGCTAACATTTAATGGTCGTGACTGCATAGACATTGTGCAGCCGACATTTCCAGTCAAGTTCAATGTATGCGAGACTGCTAGAGGTAAGAGACGCATATCTAAATTTGATTTCCATATATATTCAATGTGGTTTGATCCTCGATAGTCAGTTTGATGATGATCATGGAAGGTCGAAACGCGTCAGTGCGTTGCGGTAGTTTAGTTATGTTGTTCGACGACTGGTTAAAAACAATGGGATTGGTGCGTATTTAAAGCTCAAAAACTTGATTTAAAGTATTTTCACCACCACCCGCGCAATCAATTATTGTTGAAATGTATATCGCTAGTTTAAAATCAATATAACATTAGATGACACAGGCAATTCATTCATGAAGCCCGTTACCTGTTTCTTGGGAATGCTTCAACCCTGCCGCAAAACACAAGCAATTGTAAGTTAAATAAAAATGTATGCTTTTGGTTAAACTTTCCTTCAGATGAAACCTATTTTAAACTTACCAAGACATGAGGTTTTGATTCCCTTCTCCCATTCTGTCTTAATACAACAGACAACAAGCCATTTCATGAAGTTATATTGCACTTTAACTTTAATGTTTGGATTTTGATGACATATATGTCACCAGTAAAAATAAAATATTACATGAGCTAGCAAAGGAAATTCACTCAATATGTCGGTTTCGACCTTATTGAGAACTCGTCAAGTACTATCCAGTATTTGCCGCAGACGGGAAAGTGGATAGAATCAGATAATCCGAAGTTAATGTGCCACGATTCGCATTCCGTCCACGGCAAATTCTGAATAGTACTTAAATAGATCTCAATAAAGGCAACACTAGTCCAGCGAATAAATTGCCTTTGCTACCTGTTGCAATGATTAGTTTATATGCAACATCTATATAACTGATATCCTAACATTAAATTTCAATTCAATATATATATATATATATATATATATATATATATATATATATATATATAAAGATAAGTTGATATGTCACTTCAAATTGCATGAATATGTGACAGGTATTAGACAATGAATAGTCATAAATTTTGAAACTTAAATGCCAGGTTTTTATTACTTTTATTTTTTTATTACAAATCCTGCACAGTACTTGAATGTCTCCCATCAAGGACAAGTTCGGTCTACTGGATGAAATGTCTTTCTACCTCTGTATATATATATATATATATATATATATATATATATAACTACTATAATTTTGATTAATGTATATGTGTTGTAGATAGAATATACGGATTTTATATGATATTAGAATAAACCGGCTTATTCCTTTTGAGGCACTCATGATTTACATTCTAAGATTTCACGGCGGAAGCTCTTATCAGGGCACAGTTACTTCCATCATGCAGATCATTGTCAGCAGCGCCAAAGGAGCTATCTAAAAGTTATTCTTAGTTAAATTCAAACTAATTTCAATTAGATTTTTTCTTTTGATCGAGCCGATTTGAACTCATTTTATCCTAAGTTTCCAACGTGTCACTGTCGAATTGTCAGTTTAGAAAGCATAAAATGGCAGATTGAGAGGTGACATTAAATTGAAGTACTATAATAGTATTTTCCTATATTAATGTTGTTAGTATAAACTAAACATTGCAAAGGATAACAAATGCAACTCATAATCTAGATCGTTAACATAATTTCTGGGAATTCATTCAATTCCTTTCCTGAATTTCTGCAACATGCCTTGATCTAAGGTACATCCACTGCGGCAACATAATGGAACAATACTTGCTACCATCAGTTATATTCAAACATATTTGGCCTAACAGTCCTTCAGGCGGAGTCTATTTGGTATCGATTCTACATAAAACTTAATTAAGCCACCCTCGATTTGTCTTTATGGAACTGACCAAATTAAACAGTAAAACTGAATAATTCTTTGTAGCATTTTTAAAATATATATGCTGACAGTATAAACTAAACAGTGCATAGGATACCAGATGCTATTCGTCAATTTGACCAGTCTCGTCTTTATTAGATAACAATCAAGTGTATTCCGGAATTTCTGCAGCCGGGGCTTAAATCCAGATACTTTTCATTCCGAGTCTTACCACTAGCCTTCTACTCAAAATAAGTCGTGAAAAAAATTTGCAATTTGCAAACATATGATGACTTATTTTTAATCATTATTTTGTTGGAGCTATTTGATTTCAAATTCCCATTAGCCAACTCTAATTTCTCCTTATAAACCACACAACGTCACTCTAAAAATTAATTTTAAATGAAAACACTAAGGTATATTATACATATTCCATCAGGGAAAACTTAAATTTGCATATGACAGCATGTGCAATTCATCATGTTAACAGGTTTCGTCCTTATTGGACACACATCAAGCACTTGTCAGAATATCTATAGACGGGCTCGAACCATGTAAAATTTGCATCAAAATCTTATTTCTCATCCCCTGCAAAATGTATACAATTCTAATTTATTCAAGATTTTTGACAGTCTTCTTATTTCGTGGATTCCGTTAGACAACGTCTGCGAACTTAACTTCCCACTAGCCAACTTTGATCAGGCAAACTCTTGATGAGTACTCATAAAGGTCCAAGTCACTTTATAAGACGAATGCATGTCCTTTCTTATTCAGTATGTAGTTCATAATAACTAAAATTAGGTTTATATTTTCCTTTGACTTTGTATATTACACAGTAAACATTTTATCGTCCAGGTAATCGCGAACAAATATCGGACTACTGCAAACAAACATTCGATCGTATTCCAACAAACTGAAGTAAAAACAACTGTGCAAGTGGCATAAGTATCATTATTAACAATGACATAATATGCGAAAACTATGAGCGATCAATAGGGCAATCAGCAAACGGAAATTCTCTAGCTTGGTCAACGAAAGTTTACCTAGGTCGAACCATTTATTCAGGAAATTTTGTTTTTACTAACAAATATTTCGATTCAAATATGGGACTATATTAAAGTAAGTGAGCGAATGAACTGCAAATAACTAAAGCTGTTGGAAATAGAAGAAACGATTAAAAAGATTGAGTCAGATTTTCAAAAAACTTTTCATCATATACATGAAATGTTGCCTTCTTTTTTAACATAAACAGAGTTGTTGTTTTCTTATATAAAACTGTATTTAACCGAAGTGAGAGTTACTTATTTAACAAAAATTGAATTCATTAAAAATGGATGAATGATTATACTGTACATAACTAAAGCTATGAAAAACGGCACGCAATTAATGATAAAATTTTCTATAACATTATCAAAACAAGATCCACTTTTTCTACTAAAATTAGTTCTCTGTGCAAAAGAAGACTTATCTAGGTCAAATCATTTCTTCCAAAACATTACACTTTTACTAACGTATATTTCCATTGAATTTTTGCACGCATACATTTTCTTTATAAAATGAATTATTTTTAAATGCTTACACCATCAATAAATATAACTATCGAAAATGAGAGTAATAATAAACTCTATATATGCAGTATTTGAACTCGGTTTAAAATGTTTTTTTCTTTTTCTAATAGAAAATATTTTTAACTGCCGTAAAAAGCATTCTTATAAAATGGTCCATTTTTACTAAACATTTAGTTTTAAAACCATATATGTCAATTTTATAAATTTAATTCAACATAAATTGGATTCACACAGACACCGAAAATAAATGAAGCTAAAAAAATTACAATAACCATTCAGTTGATAGTCACAGCTTTTCAAGTCGTTTGCATCACATGTGTAACCAGCGACCTCCTTCTTTAACTTCGACAAGGACTTTATCTTATACTTTTAAAAAAATCTGCACCCTACACAAGAGAATTTAGCTAGGACGAAGTATGGAATACGAAACTTCTATTTTTGCTAGCAAACATTACCTATAGAAAATGATACCTATTTGTAATAGATGGATTCATGTACTTTTCAACTACTTTACATCACCTATACTACCAGCTACCTCCCTTTTTAATACCGACAGTGCCTTGGTCTTCTCTGTTACAAATTCGTTTTATCCTGTGCAAATAGAATTTATCTTGAAAAAAACTGTATAATCCGAAACATTTCTACATAAAATATGACTATTCATTTTTAACTGTTTTCTAGATTATCAGCTGAATAGTTGAAGTGACTATTAAAAAGATTATCTTCTCCAATGTAATCAGTGCATCAATTTTATGATTCAAGCACCTCATTTTTTCTTTTAATCAATTTTGCGAGCTTGAAGTAAACACCAATCCCATTGTATTTAACCAGTCGTCGAAAAACATATCAAAACCACCGCGAGCCGCAACGCACTGACGCGTTTCGACCTTCCATGATTATCATCAGAGAACGACGGCAATCTGACTAGCGAGGATCAAACCGCATAGAATATATATTTTGAAAGCAAATAAGATATGCGACTCTCACCTCTAGTAGTCTTGCATACATTGTTCGCGACTGGGAATGTCGGCTGCACAATTCCTTTGCATTCATGAACATTAGATTTCGCAACACACACATATATATTTATATATAAATATATATATATATATACATATATAGACAATACAATTAAACAATAATTGATTGTGCGGGTGGTGGTAACAATTCTTTAAGTCAAGTTTGCGAGCTTAAAGTAAAAACCAATTCTATTTTATTTAACCAGTCGTCCAACAACATAACAAAGCTACCGTAAGCCGCAAGTCACTGACGCGTTTCGACCTTCCATGATCATCATCAGGTACGACAGCAAACTGACTAGCGAGGATCAAGCCACTTTGAATATTTATATATATATATATATATATATATATATATATATATATCCAGCCTATAAATATTACCAACATTATAGTTGTTTAGTCAGTAACCAATACCAAGAATATAGTTGCTGAATAGGTACATGGTATTAACAATATAGTTTCCGAAACGGATAATGGTATGACCACAATTGATTTAAAATACTCTACATTTCACCAAAATCAAAAATTGCAACTAGTACAGCAAATCTATACTCGCTTGGCTTGATCGATATCAGTTACCACTTGTCGCGGTAATCATGAAACCATTCAACTAAATATAAACCAGTTAGATACTGTTTGTTGCGGAGATCTAATATATATTCAGTTGCGTATCAGATGTTGCGCACCTATTATCTAATTATTTCAAACGAGACCGGATTGATAAATAACGTCAGTAAGAACGGAAGGTATAATCTAATGTGCATATTCGTTTCGTGTTTACTGGTGACTTGTCAGTAGGAGCCGGTATTACGCCCTATACCTACTACATATTTGGGTGACTTTTGTGGGAAAGTGGAACGATATCATCTCTGATAAGATTTTGTAAACCTGCAGTAGTGGAGCGGACTTATCGTGAACTCTTCGAAGATGCGGCTTCAAAGCAGACTTACTATACATAATATATATACTAAGCCTGTAAATGATACTAAAATTTAGATTATTGAATCATTATATGTTTACTGTGTCGGTTCAAGGTAACAGCACATAGGATTTTATAAACGCTATATTTTACCAAAATCTAGAATTAAAAATACATCTGTAAATCGAAACTCTCTGGCCTTGATTCGTTTCAGTTTCCATTTGTCACGGTAATCATGACATCAATTAATTATAATATTTCAGTTTAAAATCATATCAAATTTGTAAATTCCTTTTATTCATATAGTCATTTAAAAACCTATCTGCTGAAAAATTTACGTGATAATTTGTGTTTTCGCTGTTCATTTGCATTATTTCTGTGTGGTGTCACATTTTCCTAGTCATTATTATGTTGAACAAGGTTATTTTATTCAATGTTTGCATTTTCCATCAGAAATATTCGAATGTCTTAACAGTCCGCTTAACACGCCAAATAGAGCCGGGTTTTAAATAAAGTGAAAAATTCATTTAAAAGGCTTCATTTTTACGCATGACTAGCTGATCTCATAACAGAAACTGGCATATCATATTTGTACCAGTATCCATCTATCTTTCATTTTTTATTCATTTAAAAGTCTTCACAAAACGTTTTATTCCACATTTAGCATAGTTATATTGTGTAGCCTGCATTCTGAAACTCAATCGAATATTTATATCGAATTATTCGTGTGAGTATAATGCAAAAATGCTTGGCATTTTTGAAGATTGGTACAAAGTTTATTTAATTATAATTGAGGAGATATTTCTTCGAATACACGAAAACCAGGTCAGGCTATTTTGAAGCAAAAGTAAATGAAATTGAATTTTGATTGGTCGGAAAAGTAGCACCATTTTGACCGTCTGGTTTCCAGGTGCCAGTTAAATTTCATTGCCGCCAATCTGACTTCTCGCAATTAGCGTGGTGTACTTTCGTCTTCTGACGCGTTGTCATTGCATTATCGGACTGTCTAGATATATGGAAATTTTCAACAGCACGATGAGAATGGTCTCACTGTCGAAACAATTAGGCCCATCAAAAACAAGCTACAATATGGTCGTGTACTCACCACTAACAACACTATGAGACCAAATTATCTCACAGACCGATGTGAAGTCAACATAAGCAATATAACTAGCTTTTAGCTCTTAAGTGAACGTATGACGTGGTCATACATCTGTAAATGCACAATCAGCATATATAGGGCGATGCATACCACTCTGGAATTTGTTGCCTTTCTAAAGAAACATATTCAAGTATAAAAGAGATTTTATCTGTCAGGACAAGATATTTTAGCTTTTCCATGTTTTACAATATTTTTTTGGTGTTCATCAAGATTTAGTTTGATTCTTTAATATACAGTTGTAATTTGCGTAGGATGTATGCGTCTCTATTTGTTTTTATTGTTGCTACTCTGATGCTGATCATGAAAATTCGAAACGCGTCAGTGCGTGTGACTCGCGGTAGTTTTGTTATGTTGTTCGACAAATGGTTAAATACAACGAAATTGGTGTTTACTTCATGCTCGCAAACTGGATTTAAAGAATTGTTGCCACCACACGCGAAATCAATTATTGTTTAATTGTATTGTCTATATATGTGTGTGTGGCGAAAGATTTAAACTGCAATTGTTCGTGACTGAAAAGAAATTGTGCAGCTGACATTTACAGTTAAGTACAATTTATGCAATACTCCCATAAGTGAGAGCCGCATATCTAATTTTTCTTTCCATATCGATGGAATGCGGTCTGATACTCGCTAATCAGTTTGCCGTCGTACTCTGATGATGATCATGGAAGGTCGAAACGCGTTAGTGCGTTGCGACTGGCGGTAGTTTTTTTTATTATTTAAATAAATTTGCGAGCTTGACGTAAACATCAATCCTATTGTATTTAACCAGTCGTCGAACAACATAACAAAACTACCGCCAGTCGCAACGCACTAACGCGTTTCGACCTTCCTTGATCATCATCAGAGTACGACGGCAAACTGACTAGCGAGGATCAAACCGCATTCAATATACATGGAAATCAAATTTAGATATGCGGCTCTCACTTCAACCAGTCTTGCAAACATTAAACCTGACTGGAAATGTCGGCTGCACAATTTCTATGCAGTCACGAATATTAGCTGTTTGTAGTTTTCGCCACACACATATATATATACAATACAATTACATAATAATTGCTTGCGCGGATGGAGGTAAAAATTATTTAAATCAAGTTTGCGAGCTTAACGCAAACACCAATCTCATCCTATTTAACCATTCGTTGAACAACATAACAAAACTATCGCCAGTCGCAACGCACTGACGCGTTTCGACCTTCTTTGATCATCATCAGGGTACGACGGCAAACTGACTAGCGAGGATCTAACCGCATTGAATATACATGGAAATCAAATTTAGATATGCGGCTCTCACATCTATCAGTCTTCCATACATTGAACTTGACTGGAAATGACGGCTGCACAATTTCTATGCAGTTACGAACATTAGCTGGTTGTAGCTTTCGCCACACACATATATATAGAAAATACAATTACATAATAATTGATTGCGCGGATGGTGGTAAAAATTATTTAAATCAAGTTTTCGAGCTTGACGTAAACACCAATCCCATTGTATTTAACGAGTCTTCAACCAGCATAACAAAACTATCGACAGTCGCAACGCACTGATGCGTTTCGACCTTCCTTGATCATCATCAGAGTACTACGGCAAACTGACTAGCGAGGATCAATCCGCTTTGAATATACATGAAAATCAAATTTAGATATGCGGCTCTCATCTCTAGCAGTCTTGCATACATTGAACTTGAATGGAAATGTCGACTGCACAATTTCTATGCAGTCACGAACATTAGCTCTTTGTTGCTTTCGCCACACACATATATATAGACAATACAATTACACTATAATTGATAGCGCGGATGGTGGTAAAAATTGTTTAAATCAAGTTTGCGAGCTTAATGTAAACACCAATTCCATTCTATTTAACCAGTCGTCGAAAAACATAACAAAACTACCGCCAGCCGCAACGCACTGACGCGTTTCGACCTTCTTTGATCATCATCAGTGTACGACGGCAAACTGACTATCGAGGATCAAACCGCATTGAATATACATGGAAATCAAATTTAGATATGCGGCTCTCACCTCTATCAGTCTTGCATACATTGAACTTGACTGGAAATGTCGGCTGCACAATTTCTACGCAGTTACGAACATTAGCTGTTTGTAGCTTTCGCCAGACACATATATATAGACAATACAATTACACAATAATTGACTGCGTGGATGGTGGTAAAAATTATTTAAATCAAGTATTCGAGCTTGACGTAAACACCAATCCCATTGTATTTAACGAGTCGTCGAACAACATAACAAAACTACCACCAGTCGCAACGCACTGATGCGTTTCGACCTTCCTTGATAATCATCAGAGAACGACGGCAAACTGACTAGCGAGAATCAAACCGCATTGAATATACATGGAAATCAAATGTAGATATGCGGCTCTCACATCTAGCAGTCTTCCATACATTGAACTTGACTGGAAATGTCGGCTGCACAATTTCTATGCAGTCACCAACATTAGCTGTTTGTTGAATTCGCCAAACACATATATATAGAAAATACAATTACACAATATTTGATTGCGCGGATGGTGGTAAAAATTATTTAAATCAAGTTTGCGAGCTTGACGTAAACACCAATCCCATTCTATTTAACCAGTCGTTGAACAACATAACAAAACTATCGCCAGTCGCAACGCACTGACGCGTTTCTACCTACCTTGATCATTATCAGAGTACGACGGCAAACTGACTAGCGAGAATCAAACAGCATTGAATATACATGGAAATCAAATTTAGATATGCGGCGCTCACCTCCAGCAGACTAGCATACAATGAACTTGACTGGAAATGCCGGCTGCAC
Organism: Eudiplozoon nipponicum; assembly: GCA_029291075.1. Taxonomy (NCBI): domain Eukaryota; kingdom Metazoa; phylum Platyhelminthes; class Monogenea; order Mazocraeidea; family Diplozoidae; genus Eudiplozoon; species Eudiplozoon nipponicum. Next base: position 32,390 of record JAQBSW010001391.1, on the reverse strand, counting down.
AATTTCTATGCAGTCACGAACATTAGCTGTTTGTTGCTTTCGCCACACACACATATATATAGACAATACAAATACATAATATTTGATTGCGTGGATGGTGGTAAAAATTATTTAAATCAAGTTTGCGAGCTTGAAGAAAACTCCAATCCCATTGTATTTAACCAGTCGTCGAACAACATAACAAAACTACCGCCAGTCGCAACGCACTGACGCGTTTCGACCTCCCTTGATCATCATCAGAGTACGACGGCAATCTGACTAGCGAGGATCAAACCGCATTTAATATACGCCAAATTAAATTTAGATTTGTATAAAGCGCAATCACTTTGTATTTATTCAGTTGCCGAACGGTATATATATATATATATATATATATATATACATATATATATATATATATGAGGTGGGTTGAGAAGCTGCAAGGTAAATGTTTGGGACTGTATAGAAATTGTTTAGCTGAAATTTCCGTTCAAGCCAAATGCATGCAAGACAACTAGAAGTCAGAACCGCATATCTAATTTTGCTTTTCATTTTTATTTATTACGGGTTGATCCAAAAGCGTCAGTACGTGGACTGACGATAATTTTGCTATATTTTTCGACGGCTGGTTAAATATAATGGCGTTTGTGTTTAATTCAAGTTCGCAAACTTTATTTAGACAATTAGTTTGATTAGTTTACAATAGCAAACTATAAATGTTAATTGGAAAACATACGCCGCAAAAAAACAATGGGATGCGTATAGATAAATTATCAGTTCTGGCATATTAACTGTCTTAGGTATTGCGTAACAGTAAAATTATTTCAAATAGGACCAGAAATATATACTAAACGAAAAGTATAGTGTCATTTAAGCATATGCTTTTAGCTTAATGGCTACACATAAATAGATGGCGGTACAGCGCATTAGACCCTCTATATATTCTAAATAGTATTGTGAGGTAGATGGACAATACAATCTCCCATACAAATGTGCATACAAGCAGTAATAGAGTTAAATGTATATAAGGTCTTCAAATACGACACTTCAAATCCAAATCCTTTTGTATAATGTATATCGCTGCTAAAAAGGTACCAACACAATGGATTTCGAGATTAACCAAAATATAAAATTACATCTTCTCTAAACATCTGTTATGTCGACAAATTTTTACTTTTTCCCTTTTATCATTATCATATGTCACATTTCGCGGTAATCATTTACTTAAATATATAACAGTTATATGTTGTTTGATGCGGAGAACTGATATATATGCAATTATGTATTAGATAATGCATATCTAGTAAGAAATTAGTTCAAATAAGACTGGAAAGATATAGACCAGTCGACATATACGAAAGGTATAATTGCATGTACAAATTCGTTTAGTACTTACCGGCGTCTCACAATTAAGAGCCGGTACTACGACTTGTACGCACTACATATTCGGTCACTAAATTTGAGACAGGTGGGTGGTAAAATTATTTTAAAATAATGTGTATTCGAACAGTAATGACCAAGCCGATAGTAACTCAAATTCAACTGTCTGTCATTTCAATTTGTCCTAGCTATTTTACTGTCTGTATTTCTCGCACCAATTTGTGCTGAGGAATGTTGATTATTGGTATTATTGACAGTAGGTTGCTCGTTCCAATTACTTTGTGTACATTTGGCCTTTCTTACATTCTGGCCGCGCGTAAGCTGATTGGATTTGCTTGTTTGAGCCACAGTTTGCATTTATTGATTTAACTGGAATTCGCAATACAAGTACATCATTAAATTCTTTCCCACACAATTTAGTCGAATATCATATTGAATCTTCCTTAGATTTTGATATAGCTTTTTTTAATTGGCGTGGTTTGAATTTGTCTTCATTTTCAAAAAAAATACAGGCATGATTTATATAATTAATGATATAAAAAAACAACTGGACCTTTTTCTGGCTTTCTTAATTTAGTTTTTATTTTCCGATTATTTCAGGCATTGAATAATTTGTGTCTGAATTTAAAATGCGTATATACACCACGGAATTTAACTATAATTAGCGAAAATGATTAATATCCTTCTGGAATTCCTGTCGTAACATCTTTGTATAGCCTCACCAGTTTCGATTTTATTCTTACATTTTCAATTTTGTCCTTAACATTTATATATATGCAGAATTTTGGTTTATGCCATAAGAATTATTTCGGTTTCTCTAATAAAATGAAACTCGTGTAGTCAAAACTGCAGTCGTAATGGTTCTCCAGAAAATGTCGTAGATTTGCCAAACATCAAATAAATCTTTGCGTAGTCTCTTATTGACATATTAATCATGCGACAAACATCACCCTTTGTTGCTCCAAACTGGCATTCATGAAACATGCATATAAATGGTTCCAATGCTGAGATCTAGTTGTCCAAATTTGCGAGTAGCAAAGTCGTCGTTTTGATTGAATTCTTTGTAATTCGTTCTTAAATTTCTATAGTTGGATGTTCAAATTCCAGGCGGGCTAGTTTGTCACACCTTTCAGGAAATTGTTCATTTTTTATGCTTCAAAATAACTCGTATTTAAAAAACCTAGCTACATTTGTATTGCATTGATATGTCGTGTTTAATATCTCGAAGAAGCAATTACGTATCACGTACTTAATTTAATGTATAAAACTCAATACATCCATTTTTATACATTTGTAATTTTAATTCTTATATAAATAGTGTATTTAATCGAAACTTTTCTATTAGGCATATATATAACCCACAGTTAAAGTGGACCACTTTCTTCTCGCCTGAATTCTCATATATTTTTCATGTAAAGATGGTGAAAAAGGATTGTATCTTATTTGCTGGAGTAATTTTATCCTAAATTTAAGTTACATATGCATGTATGTATTTTCCCCCGCCATTGTTATTTAAATGAAAATTAAAACAAAATACGAATGTAGACCCATAAAATTGTAAATCAACTTTAACATTTGATTAAAGGTCAATATGGCCTACCGGAAATATTGAGTTCTGGCATTCTGCCAGAATATGAAATAATATATGTAAATGATTTAAATTTCACCTATTTTACATATTTTGTTCGTTCAAAAGTTCTGTTTATATTACATTTTTTGTAAAGATATAAATATGCTTTATTTTTTTGTACTGTAGAATAAAATGAAAACAATTCATCTTTCTGACAAAATTTCTTTTTCCCTTAACACATGGAACTGCTTTATCAATTTAATAAAACATCGCTTTTCATAATAACGTGTGCATACATTTATATTTTATCTATCGAATTGAATTTTTCTGCAAAATTACTTATGCAATATGGTACCAAAATACTGTTTTTTCTATAACTAAGTGTATCCACCAACCAAACACTTCAAATATCTTTCGATCAATATAATTTTATAATCACATATTAGACGATGAACAAGAAAACCTGCTTTGTTTTATAGAAACATATTTAGTTCACTAACCCCCTTATTATACCTAGTATAGCACAATTACTACATTAATGCTGAATAATTTCTGAAGTTATAAGTTATAAATTATGTAAAATGTCGTGAAATTTCTTTATTATATTGAGATATCAACTATTATATTTAATTGAAACGTAGAACGCGTAATTTATATTTCAACGCCGGAACTCCGTATAGATACAATTCAGGAACGCAAGAAAATATTTCATCTTCTGATTAGTAATGTTGAGAATGGTTAGAAAGAGAGAAATTGCACACAAACTCAGTTTGTGGCAAAAAATTTCAAGCGTCACCCAACGGGGCTCTAACACGCGAATTTTAAACTTTACGAAATTCATTTCGTCCTAAACTCAGATAGAATTCTTTTCTGTCCTGCTTACTTCATTTTCCACGTGTATATCTAAATTCTGCATACAACCAAATTATAAGAACCGAACGATAACGATATAAACAGAAATTGTAATATGGAGATGAATTTCAGATTCTTTTGATTTTGATTAATACATATATGTGTATTAATTAAACTAATAAGATTCATGCCAATTAGCTTACATTTAAACCATTTCAATTTTACAATGATAAACCAAGGTTTAACAAAGAAATTATTTAATAAGATTTTAGAGGAGGCATCTTAAAGAGCTTAACAAAGTTTCGATAGGATGAATTGTAATGAAAATATAGTGGCAAATGTCGTCTTAATTATGACGGAATTTGGAAAATGGTAGTATATAAATGCATCAATATTACAAGTAGGTCCTAAATACACCAAAATTACCCGTAGTAAAACAAACAAAAATAATTCTATTAATTACGTTTGCGTTAAATGGATAGATTTCACAATTGAAGCTGGCACGCTTGCGAATGTTTTTATGTACTTTTATTTATCTATTGTAATTCGTGAAATTTATTTTCATGTTTGGGATATATTTTTATTTATTCTGTACATATATCGACATATATATGTATAAAGTCAACCAAGTTAATCTATTCTGTCATTTTCATTTCGAAGGCTTTAGTATGACAATATGGAAACCCTTGTATTAATCATTTAGTTAAAAATCCTCTTTCAAATCATATTTCATAAAATTAAGTTAAAGTTTTACTATTTATCTTCTACCACAGGAAAATTCCACATAGTCAAATTTTTATATAATTCGAGACTGAGTTTTTTTCTGTCTGCATTTAGTTATGCCTTCTATTGCTGTTGTTTAATTTTGTAAAATTCAAGTAATTCGTAAAACATATTACCCCCGCATAAGCAGGTAATTTTCTAAATTGAGTGTATTCAAAAAAGATTTTCAATTAGTTCTGCAACAAAAATAATAATAAAATAATAAAATAATTGAATAAATGAGTTCATGAACCGATGTTTAGTTTATTAAATGTCAAGTATCCTTGCAAATACCCGTCGCGCAATCCGGTTAACTTTAAAATTATCCATAGATTGTTTTCAACAATGGTTTCGTTCATTTGATATAGCTATGATATAGCTATTTTCTCATAAACGTTGGCTTAGACTGAACCATTACAAGTGCTGTGGTTCTGTAAAATATGTCAAATTGATATTTTTATTCCGATATATTATTATTGCACATGTTGTCACTCAGTGAATAAAATAGGCTTCTGTTTTCATGACAAAACTGTGAAAAAATCATCAGACACTTTGACGATTCTCAGATTGAATTTAGCGAAATTTTGAAGTTTTGTGTAAAAAATCGACTTACATTTGACGTTGAGTCGACATCAATTCTAAGATCGGCTGACAGAAGCTTTTGCAGGCATGCGTGAGCAGAGTAAGCCACAGCGTAGTGCAAAATGCTACAATCTGTTAAACCAGGCCAAAACTCCGCACACATACTTTCTCTCATCTGAAATTCATACAAGAAATTGTAACAATTATTTAATAAAAGCATTTATTTATTAGAGACTTTGTTTCACGAAATAATTTTACATTTGGGCCTGGTTATTTAAATTATTTACCAAAGCCTGCTATTGCATCTCTGCCAAAGTTTTATATATTCTGCGTGTGCTTTGCGGCTTCTCCGAAGATTTGCTTAAAATCAATACAGCTAGACGAATGGCCGTTATTTATGAGCAACGAATGTATACTGATGAAATACATATTTCCCACTTAATATTAAACGAAAAATGTTACGATCATGATATAAACACAAACTCTATTATATTTTGTTAGTACAAACTAAGAGTTGTATAATGTAGTAAAGGCAATTCGTTCAGTAGACCGGTTTCGTGCGTATTATGAGCTCTTCATTGACTATACAGTATTTCCCGCAGGCAGGGCTCGAACCTAGATGCGTCTGCCTCGGACTCAGTTGCTCTAACCAGTCAGCTATACTGCCGTGGAAAATTATGAACGGTACGAGAAAAGTTCCCAATAAGATCTATTTCGGTCTACTGAAGGAATTGTTTTTTCTACATTTTGCATTACTTCGTTTATTTTGACAAATGTATGCATTTATTTGGTTTGGTGTTTACATGAAGATTGCTTGTTGTTAGTTAAATAAGTCCCTTGAATGATAATTTTTTTTGCGCAACTGGATTAATCAAAATTACCTGATCTGCGTTTTAAATAACGCAGTTATTGATCTAGTAGTTTTCGCTATTTAACAGAATATTTCGGCTGCCTTTATCGGCAGCCTTCTTTGGTTGGTTCATCCTCACCAGTTTTACAAAACATTAATGAAACAAGCGCGATATTTCCTCTGGTCATATTATTTATACTTCAGACTGATCTTTCACTAGATATTCACGTATCACTGTTTTTGTGCATTTCCCTTAACTGTTATGTTCATCTAACTATGTCAGACTAGAATAGCTGAATAAGGATTGACCATTTCCATGCGTTTGACAATAGCCTAACGCGCTTGTTTCATTTAATTGTTTTGTAAAACTGGTGAGGATGAACCAACCAAAGAAGGCCGCTGATAAAGGCAGCCGAAATATTTTGTTAAAGAAAAAAAACTCCTGAATCAATAACTACGTTAGTCAAAACGAAGTTCAGGTAAGTTAAATAAGTTGTTTGTAAATTAAATATTGGTTTTCTTATGTAATTAAATAATGAAATTAAATAGATTTATTATTTTAATTATAGAGGCCATTTTAATACTAAATAATGGATTATTTGGAATCAAAAATAAGTTAGCCACATCAGATTTAATCATTAATTAAGACAGACAATTAATATTTCTACTTGTCGAGGTTCAATTCCCTTTGTTTTTCGGGGTCGATTCTATTATATTGCCAAAATACTTACCACATAACGAGTAATCAGAATTTGAGTCATATGTTGACATCACTAATTCACCAGTTAAATCTAATAAACTAATTTATTGAAAATCACTAGTCACACCCTTGTAGACTATATCCAATGACACTGGCATTCGTGTCTAACAAATAATTAATAACCTGGTAAACTCAGCAGTTGAGCTGAATACGCACTGGTAGCGTCAGCTACTCTTCCACGATGGTGGAATACGACTTATTTTAAAAGCAAGAACAAGCAAAACGTACCTAATGCCCTAGCCTTATACGAATCCGAAATAAATTTAAAACACTATGATTTCTATGGAAAACGTATAACTATGTAAGAATTTTTATGCCAATCAATACACGGAGGAAATTAGTACAATTGGAGCCAATTCGTTTCAAAGCAGTACAGTTCGCCAGACCAAAAGTACAAAAACTGAAATCGAGCACAAGCAAATAAAATTATTCACTTGCTTTATCAGCTTATTTCTAGGACTTTTAATGCAAAGAGGACTGAAGAAAGCGGCACCCGAACTATTTCAAACAAGCAACACAGATTAATCTCACCTATGTTCGTCGCTACACCGATGAGGTAAACAACAATATCGGGCAACGTGGATGTATAGAAAGATTTTTTTAAATATGACAATAAAGTTTTTTCACGATAATATAATTAAGAAATCATCGCTAATTCAAACGTCCAAAACTTTTTAAAGTTCAATTTATCGGTGACGTTCTAAAATTCTACATACACCGACGTTTAGTTAATTATTTATACATATACTCTGCCTTATCTGGCAGGTTTATGAGACATTCTTCTTAAAGGTTTTAATCTCACTGGTGCTTCTGTCTTCTTTTTTGTAGCTTCTTGTTTCGATTCACACAAGTTCTGCATTCTTGACTCTGTAAATTACGTGTCTGTTGTGATATCAGAATAATGGTCGTTTAACTGGTCGTGCTTCTCGGAATCTTTGTCCACTCTGGTAAATTTTTTGAACTAAAAAACTCAAAGACTACATGCATTGTAGATTATATATCCTTCAATTCGTCTTCGATTCCTTGTAGACATGTGATGCCAGTTTCAAATTTATAGTACCACAGCACTTAGATTCATTACATTCTATCTTGATTGGATCTAGGCGACATTACTTTACTTTAAGTGCGCTCATAATTCAGTTTATACGGATTAAGCCTTGCCGTTAACACAACAGTTGATGTACCAGACTTCCAAAATCCATAATCCAAAATTCAGATTTATCCACATTCAGCCGCTGAAATTGCTTTACATCCTAGTGTTCTTAAGGCAACCCGATGACTGTGGCCTGAATAAAACAGTTAAGGTTCACAACAACTTAAACTTGTGCTTTTCCCTGCACTGTATTAGGTGAAGCACCTCGATGTGTTTCTTGGTTTTAATCTGCTAAATGGTTAGCTACCTGTTTTTGGGGTTATCTGACTGAATTCACCATAGTTTCGCCGACTCTACTCAATTCAGAACTCTTTTTATAACTTCAGTCTTTTGATCCACGCCTTTGTGCCATATAGATCAGCATCCAGTGAGTTCACCTCAAGAAATATCTCCTGCATTAGAGTCATTGAAAACTCCCCAATTCCATTGACCTTTAAAGTACGTAAATGTAGCGCAAACTGTTGTCGTAATATCTGATCAAACTGTGGTCATGTCAACGCCTTTATCGATTAACTAGTTTAAAAATATTACTTCGTCCCGCATGAGAAAATTGTTATTATAATTTGGTGCATTATTGCTGATAAAAAGATGAGGCGCAATTTAACTTCAACATATATGACTACAATTTTGTCAAATCATCGCTTGTATTAATGTTAAAAAAATTTACTATAGCCAACTCTTCGCCAAAATAAGAATTGTTCGGGGCTTAACATATTAACTTACTTTGCATCTCCGCCAAGGCATAATCTCAATCGTTGCTGGCCGATTGGAACGACGTGGATCCCTAACGATGCTGTCATCGCTACGGTGCATACAAGCGAGGGTATTTGGCTATCCGGACGAAATATTTCCCTCTAACACATTTAAATTGTCTGTCCACTTGTGACTCTGTTACCGTGAGAGGAAGCAGTCCTCCTTTAGGCATACCCTAAACTTTCTATATTTCTGGTGTAATAACTACCATATACGTGGCTGTTCAAACTTATACTAGATTGCATATACCTCAGTTTTTAATCCATATTCATTCAACAAGATCTTTACTTGTCCTAACCTAAGCTAAATATCATTTTATCAACGTTTATCCATGAGCGTATGGAGCCACGCGTATCGTTTTGCCCAATCTTAAATTTTTTTGAAGTTTTCAATTGTAACGCGTGTCGAATAGATAGGGTTCCTGACTGATGCAGGTTCCGCTGGATAACAGATTGGCATGTTCGTTAAATTTTGGAGGCCGCTTTTCAAAAAGACACACGGCGTAGTTGCCAAACATTTTAGAGACTCTACTCCACCTCGCCAGGATTGTTTCTGGCATTGTATTAGCTTACTCGCCAAGCCTAGAATATTTGGAAAGACTAAAAGAGGTTCATATCCCAAACTCGTCATTTTGATCCCTTTGATTAACTCCCGTAAGATCATTGGCCACACATTTTAACATTTCCCTACTTGGAACCTTCGTCCATGTCTATCACGAGATTCAAGATTTCATAGACTCAGCAAGTGAGATGAATATGCTCTGGTAGCTTAATCTACTCCGCAACTAATCTTTAATGCGATATAGCCCTGAAGCAAGAACAAGCAGAACGCACATAATCTTTTGGGTTATCCCAATGCCTAAGTTAACAAGAAAACTCAAATTAGCCTATCACTGATGTCTTTGAAAAATATATTTTAGAACACAATTTATATAAGTGAATCATCTTTGGGTAACTAGAATTTGACAATTACACCAGTGATGCTCCGACTTACATTGGCATTACTTGTGAACCATTTTTGGTTAAAGTGAAATGTGCTCAAAGAAATAGAACTGCGAGCAATGAAAAACAATGCCAGGTGTTCAAGGAATGCCATCTTCCTTAGAATTGTTCAATTCTATCAGTTGCGGATGATCTGAGAAAATTTAAGGCCAAGGAACATGTTCTCTGTTTAGAAGTTGACTACACGAAAGAAAAATTGAACTTATTACGGTAAAAAAAGCCCACTAAATCATTGTCATTGGAGCAAAATGGAGTAATTTAAATATTGGCTATATAAAACGAGCAAGGCGGTGTTTATTTGTAAACCTTGACGAACATGCAATGCTTGCTATTGGTGGAAATTTCTTAAAGGCTAAGCAATAACCACCCATCGCCATGAAAGCTTAAGATTAGAACTGACAATAAAGGTTCTGTATTCATGTCGCGTTTTTGGGATTTGCATCAAACGATTTTGGCTAGTGTCGCGATAATCTTGATAGTTCACTATATGGAAGCGTCAAACACCATCTGCAGACTAACACATCAATAAAAAGAGAACATCGAAGTTTGAAGAGGTTAATCGCGCTTGTGAGCCTGAAGTAAGCACCAATCCCATAGTATTTAACCAGTCGAACAACATAGCAAAATTAACGCTATTAACAAGTACTGACGTGTTACGAACTCCCATGATCATCATAAGATTACGACGGCAATCTGACCAGCAAGGATAAAACTGCATTACGTATCTATGCTAAGCAAAGTTTATTATGCGGCTTTCACCGCTAAGCAGTTTTGCGTACATTTAATTTCACTGATGATACCGACTCCACAATGTCTATGAAGTTAAAAAACCTTAATTCTTTGTATGTGTTCGAGACTACAAAAATTGAGAGCCGCATAATTAATTTTGATTTGCATATATATGCGTTGCGATTTGATCCCCGATAGACAATTTGCCTCCTTTCTTTATTCATGATTACGGAAGGTCGAAACGCGTCAGTACTTGTAATGGTAGATTTATTACGTCGTTCGACTGACAAAATATAACAGGATTGTTGCTTATTGAAAGCACGCAAACCTGATATATAGAGTAATTGTCACCACTCGCGCATTCAACGGTGGTTCAATTGTTAACGATGTCATGATGCTGGCGTAAATGTTTTCTAGGCTTGAGAAAAGACATTTGCCAAGTATTTAAGAGAACGAAAGCTAATTAAATTTAAAAACTGCCGCAGGTTTCAGTCATTTAATCATAGAAAATGGTTTTCACGTTCAAATAACCAATATACCATTGCTTAATAGATGACTTACGTGCACATATGCGGCGAATGGCCCACAATTTGTGAGCAAATTTGTTTTAAAATTAATGACATTAAAACGCCGTTTCCGTTTACATGTCGTGAACAATATCGCGAAAATCAAATTGGAACCGGCGATTCTCAGTCAAAATCTGTTGTGCATATTTGGCTGAAACCATTAATTTGAAGCAAAATTTTTTTTCTTCTATATGATGCCCGAAGGTGTCGTGTGCTTCAATGTCCGCATTGAGGAATAATAATTTACACACGGCCGCCTTAATTGCAAGATGAACTATTGCTAATTTCCTAAGGCTTAGTCGAATTTTGGGACGCATTTAGTAAAACTTTTACAGGATCCTTGTGTGGTTAACGAATTAGAGATATTATCTTAATTTCATTTAATGTAGAGACCGCCTTTAAGCGAAAAAATATACGTTTTATAAGAGTATTGACCTTAAATAAAATTACTAATGTCTATTACAGTAAAAACTAACTTAATATTGTCCCAAATGTATTGTGATTTGAAAATTCCACCGATATTTAATACTAAAAGAATGCTCTAAAGCGAGAATCCTTTCGTGTACTGCATTGGAGTAACATTTGTCGACAAATCTAAATAGTTTGCGTATATTATTTAGCGTGTTGGGGATTCTATGTCGCTTTCTAATTTGTATTCGTTTTATCTTATTCCATTTTAATAAAAGTTTAGTTAATTACGCAGTATTCTCTACAAATATGTTTATAATTAACAGTTTTATATCAAGCATGTAATCATATAATCGGATTACTCCAACCCTGCATCAGTTAGCAAGAAACTGTTTAGTTACCCTTCTAAATAACCATATTTTTCTGACTTAATCTGTTGCGTAATTTATGTTAAATTGATTGATTATAGTGCAGAATTTCACAGCTTAATGTTTAAATGCACCTCCTAGTTAAGTTCGAGCAATTTATTATATAAATAGTTCATCATCATAATGTCCAACCACAAAAAAGTCAAATGACTAATGTTTCACTGCCATATAACCATGATGAGTGAAAAAAATTATATAAGTGTATTTAGACAAATTATTATTGAGATTTACGAGAGAGGGAGAGAGAGGGGTAGAGAGAGAAGGAATACCTTGCTACTATGAGTAAATTTATCAGGATAACTCACAGAAATGAGGCAAACTAAACCTCTCCACAACACCATTATGGCCAAGTTACCATTCGGGCAAGGCGACATCAGCAATACAGCTTCCTTGCGGATTTCACTGTATTACGTCATAAACAAACCGAACCTCGCAGCTAACTTTGCCCTACTAAGAAAAGAAAGTTAAGAAGATGATTCTACTATACATCTGCAACAAGATCGCCACTGAGCTCGATTCGAAGCCATATCACTAAGGGTTTCTAACCAAAAACTGTGGTGCGCACGAGGATCCCATCCCGGCAGGCGATTGGGTCCTATACTACCCAATTTGGATGTAAGTGACTTTAATTGTTTCTGCCATGTCCAAATTTTCCCACCTTGTTTCTTACGCCAATCTGGGTGCTGGATGAGAGAACAGAGCTCTATTGGGCAATCGAAATGAAGGCATACACAAAACGTGACCGAGCCAACGAAGTTGATGAAGCCTTATTTGACGTCTAAGGATGTCAACATTACTTTTTCGTTGTCGGTAACCAACATGTGCTATACTTCTCAAACAACGACGATCGAATGCCTGTAAGCGTCTCAGATCATCAAATCTAAGAGGCCAAGTTTCACTAGTGTATAGTAAGACTGCGCGTACAGATGCATTGTAAACACGACCTATAAGGCAAAGTGAAATATTGGCGTTTCTACATAAATGACGAAGGTTCGAGAAAGCTACTCTAGCTTTCGCGATCCGTATTCTCACCTCGTCTGACATATTGCCTACATTATTGATAGAGCTCCCAAGATATGTAAACCTGTCGACTATGTCAAGATCTTCATTCTGCAATCGCAACGTTTGAGTGAGTGGTGGGTGATCCTGTAACAGTATCTTACATTTAGAGGGTGCGAATTTCATACCGAAAGACGGAACAACGTTTGATAATCTATTTAAGGTGGTCTGGGCAGCATGCTGATTGTCGAATAATAGTACGATATCGTCCGCATAGTCAAGATCGACTAGTTTATCTCCCGGAAGAACTTCAACTCCAGCGTCTTGAATGTGTGGGAGAGTGTTGTTCATAATAGCATCTATTACAAAATTAAACAAATATGAGGAAAGTGGACAGCCTTGACGAACACCACTGCTGGTTGTAAAGTTATGCGTTAATTCGTTGTAGACCTTAACGCGACCAGAAGTTTTTGTGTAGAGAGCTCGTATAATATTAACAAATTTCGTGGGCACACCGCTTTTCGACAAGATATGGAATAAAACATTGCGATCCACCGAATCAAATGCCCCCTTTAAGTCTAGAAAGACGACTATTGTGGGACGCTGATATAAATTTCTCTGTTCGAGAACTTGCCTTAACGTAAAAATATTATCTATACAACCTCGTCCTGCGCGGAATCCGACCTGTTCTTCTCTTGTCTTTGAATTACGTGAAGCGCTAAGACGACGTAGGATAATCAAAGCAAATAACCTTGATACGACCTGAGTCAAACTTATACCACGATGGTTCTCGCACGAATTACGATTGCCTAATAAAAAGTTCATCATTGTATATATTATAGATCATAATATATTAGTTAGTCACATTAAAAGTTAGCTGTAATGCAAATGAATAAATCAGTTTGTTGCAAATACGATAGTAATTATCTATATCATGTTTCTCGAAATGAAATTTGTACTAGTTTAATGGTTTTCAACGGTCGCCCAGCACTGAAAAACTAGCATGAGTTTCAACTGCAGAATCAAATGTACTCAGCCCTAATTTCTTTATGCTCTCAGATGGGTAATAAACGAGATTGATGCTTATCTCAAGCCACGACGTTAATAGAAAAAAAATGTGTTCTTAAATTTTTTTTCTTTTTTACAAATACTGGTTTTGATCTATCATTTTGTTATTCTATCAATCAATTATTGATGCTATGAGTGGTGGAAATAATCAATACACACGATTTTGCGAGAAAAACGCACTCATTGAATTTTTAACTAATAACAGAAAATATTAATCGCATATTTTGAATCAATTTGATCATTTTCGCTCATAATCAAGGGTAACAGAAAGTCGGCAATCAGGAATTAAACCTTAAAGTATAAGATGAGTCTAAAAATTAGCGAGCACATTTTTTCTACTGTGGCACTATGGTAAACGAATGCACTGCTAAAGCAGCGAAAATATAAGCATCGATAAAATTTAAGCTATGGGAAATTAAAAATTATTATCCTAAAAGTACTTTCGTGACTGAAAGTTAATTTTGGTAAAACATTACAATTATCTTATTTTGATTCCACAATATATCTTCAAAATTAGTGAAACTTCTATGCCGAGATCAAAACTTGGCATATGTAGACTGAATGCTGTTGTACAAATGAAGCATAATGTATTTAAATAAAAAAATTTCAAATCTGTTTTCGTCATACATGGAATAGTTTGCAATTTATGCAGGTAAATTCATAATTTCAAAGTAATTCAAATTGTGAAATAGACAAATTGAACGACGAAATTCACAATGTATTGGAACAGTACAAATTTGAAATTTTATACATTCTATTAGAAGGCGGTACACGGCGGATTTTATCATGTTAAGACAGGTATTTTACTAAAGTCTTAGTTGAACAATTCAGTGGTGTTGAGCACTTTCCGTAAACGAAGCCGCAGCACGAAACTGTGACTGACAATTTATAGCACATGGTTCAACTTCGCTTATTCCATAGAAGCAAAACAAGTTTAGAAGTATCGTGAAATATTTTAATGATATATTTTCGCGCATCTTGCTTGTTGAACTTGGAAAATGAAAGTCCAATGGGTGATTGATCGTAACCTGTGTTCCGTGAATTCAACAGAACAATTCACATTTAACTAAGCTTAATCAGAATGAATATATATAAAACCATTAATTTGTAGTTTATTGTGTAAAAATCAACTAAAATTTTATATTAGTCTATCATTAGATGCAATCAAAGTGTATTACATTTTGGAAAGCATTAAATTAAAGTTTCATAGCACAAGTTCTGTGATACGTGCTGTCAAAATATCTTTGTTTGGTAAAAAATATATTGAAACATTAAAGGTCAATTTATAAATGATTCGAGCATGATCAAACGAAGCTAATTGACATGTGGTACCTGATTAATCATATTGAAATAGTGCTCGCAAACTAGGATTTAATATTTTGTTAAATTTAATTCCCATAGCTTTCAGACATTAAAATTTATAAACAATATCTGAAAA
This sequence comes from Eudiplozoon nipponicum, assembly GCA_029291075.1. Classification (NCBI taxonomy): domain Eukaryota; kingdom Metazoa; phylum Platyhelminthes; class Monogenea; order Mazocraeidea; family Diplozoidae; genus Eudiplozoon; species Eudiplozoon nipponicum. The sequence continues at coordinate 17,112 of JAQBSW010001391.1, read as the reverse complement.
TAGGCAGTAATTAGTTATCACCTATTTTGAATACCTCAATTTTTTTCTGCTAAGTGGTTAGTATAAACCTGACAATGCATGCGTTAACAGATGCAATTGACCAAGTAGACCTTTTTTGTCCTTATCTGATAATCATCATGTACTTGCCAGTATTAACGTAAACGGGGCACGAACTGGAGCGCATATGATTAAAAGATTTGCACTCGCGCACTGCAACAGGAAACCCGCGCACAAGCCGCGCACGACATGCAATTCAAAGTGGCACAAAAACTTACCTCTTCTGTTTAATCTTCACTTTGGATGAAGCCTATTTGGCATCACAACTGACTACCGGTGCTTTAATAATATGGAAGCGAAACCATGCCATTTGGGGAAGTATTATTAGATTAAAATACAATAGCAGGATTTTATTAAAAATATGCTTTCAATTTAAGCTTAACATTGCACATTCTAGAAAATTTAATTTATCACGAGAAAGAGTTTCGTTATTACAAGTTAAATACAAATTATTTGCCTGAATACCTGCGACCAATATTCGTAATGCTGTTCTACGGTAAAAAATAGTGGGAGGCCAGTTTGAACTTTTTTCTATTATATCAATGTCAAATGTGCCCAATCTGAACTAAGATTGACTAAATAACGTACGTCAATATTTAATTTAAGCGGTATGCCGACGCTCAGGAAATCAGACACATGTAGTTCTTTCGGTTAAACTTAATCACAATTCCTTCAAAATTAAACTCATCTTATGACACATGCATTTCTTTCCCGTTAGCACTTATTGTAAAACTATATTATAAAAGTTGATAATACGCTAACAAGTGGAAAAAAATAATTCAACCTGCCACACTACGCAAGTTTAGATTAATCATTTCGTTTCTGTGCGGCAGGGTGGCTCAGTGGTTAGAGAACATGATTCCAAAGCGGACGTGCCCTGCTACGAGCCCTGTCCGCGGCAAATTCTGGCCAGTACCAGTTATCAATAAGGATGAAACCGATTTACTGAATGAATTGCCTTTTCTACACTATAAAATTCTTATTTTATACTGACATATATAAGTAATTAATGGGTCAGGTGCTTATATCAAGATCGCAAACTTGATTATAATATTCTGTGAGACAAAGTTTTAAGCAATTTATGGTTATAATCCTATTCAGCGCAGGTTTCTTTCTGTGCTACTGTTGAAGTTTGGTCAATTTGATGCTATATGATGTTCCGGTTGGTGTGGAGTAGTGCTGCACCCTCAGCACATTTTCGGAATAGTCGTTTACCAGGAGTATAAAATTTGTCTAACTGTAGTGCATGAATAAATTATAACAGAAAGCCTTATTGTTACATTGAAATTAATAGTCAACGCGTCATTAATAAATACGAATTATTTAAAAAATCCGATGGATGATAATTATAATAATAACGTAAAATATCAAATGCATTTTTTTCCTAAAATAATGAATTGTTGTCAACAAATGCAATATATTTAATATTAAATCAATATTGCTCTAACAGTAATATTAATTTTGGGAGTATTTATGTCCAATTTGTAAAATGTCTTTAAATATTTCTTACCTCCATTCGTAAAATAATCTTCGCTTGATGAAAACGTTTAAAATGATAGGTGAAATCAGTTCCAGAAAACTGTACTACCGACCGTTTAGTGATTAGTAATGTTAATTGAGAAATGTTTGCTATATGGGAGCATTAAAAGTAGAGCTAAACTTCATAACATTATTATAAATTTTTACTTCCATATACCAAATATTTATAAATTTACTAATTGAGTAAATATAAAATTTGCTGGATATTAAATATGCGTAAAAATTAAGTGGCTAATATAATAAGGTAAATGCAATGTCTGATTTTCATATTACTTTAGATCAGATCTTGCCTATTCAAAACATGTCAATAAAGTTTGATAACCGAGTCAGATTTCTGCTATGCTACGCTAATGCCAAAGAAAAGAATTACTTGTAAAGCACAGCTTAAAGTTATTTGTGGCCTACCACTGTTTGAGATTTGCGAAGTATCAAATCGATACCAATTTTATACAGCTTTATTTTGACACAGTGATTACGAGTTGTTTACTAAATCTAGGATTTACAAGTAAAAAATATGTCGTACTTAACGTCAAACAAGGTTAAGCCTTAAACATTGAACCTACAAGTTTTGTTTTTAAGAGCTAGAAATAGTTACAAAAGCATTGAATTTTACTTTAAATTTGTTTAGTCATAATGCATAACATTGTTAACATCGTTGATTATGCTGTTAAATTTTTAAACATACCCCAGTGTCCCACAACGATAAGTCGAACAATAGTGGATGACTGTTTGATTTAAGCAGTTCATTTAGTTGCTTCACATTGTCTTTTTGAATTGCGTCAAATATCGGCTGTAATGCCTCAGGTGGGTCGTTAAGTCCTCTGGCCGGCTCGTAGACTAAATTGGCCAACTCTTGAGTGATAATGGATTGTTCGTCTGACTGACGATCCAAGGCAGGTTTGTGGCCCATCGGCTCCAGTTCATATGCGTCGTTATTCATTCTGACAAGTGTTTCAGTTTGTTAAGAAATCAGTTGTTTTCCTCGTGGGACCTGCTCTCCTAGTTGCCTTTAAGTGATATCCAGCAGTATAATTTTAGCACAATTTACAATTTTATTTCTCACAAGTTGGAGCGAAATGGTTTACGTTTAAATTTTGATTCTAACACGCATTCCGTGAGGATTAAACATACATACGAGAAAAAGAGTGCATGTTAACCAACATTTATGCAAATCTCGTATCCAGTATAGCTTTCTTTTAGATAATAATATTAGTTCGCGACAGAATTATTTAATTCGTTTGAATAGATCTGAAAACGTTTGAATCAAACCCAGGCTTTATTTCAGACGAATCATCAAGCCAAAATCAAAAATCGAATCGATAGTTATGAAGTTGTTTTTCCACATCAGCGAGTTTCAATCATATATGATTGGAAGATCACATATGAAAGCATGAAACCGCACCCGTGTGAAGCAATATTTCTGTCTAGATCAGCTTAAGTGCCTCAGTTGCTCAACAAAAATGCATTTAAATTTGTTTATTAAAGTAAGCAGATTGGGTTTAATAAGAGAGGCAAAAATTAACTTATACCTGAAGGCTTAATAATTATTATCCAACGCGTTATTTGATTTGTGAATACGCAAAACATAAATCGATCAATATTTTAGGCAAACAAGATGATTTTCTTCAAATTTGTGAGTCAAATCATGTTAGACACAGTATAATTATTATAGAAAACACTGACATCAAAGTCATTGGTTTGAAACGTTTTGCTTGTCACTTATATATATATATATATATATATATATATATATATATATATATATATATATATATATTTGTGTGATTATTTATATGCGTGTGTATATAGATATATATTTTTCGCAATGCTTGTAACAAATATGCTATTCTGAATTGCATGGTTCACAATGTAAATAATGCCCATGTCAATTGATTTAGAATTGCACACATTGAATTTATGACACTTTTCTTTTTAACGAAATATCGAATTCAAAATTGGCTACGATTCTCATTAGAAAAATATACCGTATTGTAAGCTGAAATGTAAGACGTGATAGCGATGAAATATTTTGCTATCAACATAACGAGTAAGCAATTTTTAGTGCTGGATGATCGTTATTAACATGTTGCAACTAACGCTTATCAACTAATCTTGTGGTGTGAAATTCATGCTTTTTAATAATAAACCACATCAAACCACCTATTACCAGATAAGCTTATGCATTTAGCTTGTATGAAATGAAAAATATATATATTGTACCGCCAATTTCATATATGGACGCACAATTTGCTATATAATATTTAAATTTATCATAACTTACCGTTATGAAAGACAGTGCACCATATTAATCAAATATTTACATTTACCTTTTTTGAAGATAACCAAACGTATGGAAAGGGGATAGTAAAATTAATTGTTATTATTTTTAGAAAGATATTGCTGAAATATTTCAATTAAGCTTAACAAGACAAAACTTAAATTGCAAGTTAGGTGTAAGTTGTTTTTCACATAAAACAATGAATAAAAAGAACATCGATTGTGCGAATGGCGATAACAATTAATTATGTTAAGTTTGTGATTTCGATGTAAACACCAGTCCAATTATATGCATTCATCTTTCAGCATAAACAAAGCAATGCATAATGTAGAAAAGGCCATTCATCCAGTAGATCGGTTTAAACCTTACTGGGAGCACTTTACGAATTGTCCAGAATTTGCCATGAACAGAACTAGAACCTGGGCGCACCTGCAACGACATCTGCTGTTCTAACCAACGAATCAATTCTTTAAATCAATGAATGTTTGTTCAGAAGGATTTACATCGCACGTGTGTATAGTTTCAGTTGTACAGCGACAGGTTATGCAATGTTTATTATTAAATTACTTGCATTCTAGTTTTATGACATTTTTTTAATTTGATTAGTGTGCACAATTGAGTCTCGTTCAGGTGTTTCGTTTGTTCAATTATTTTTTATGCATTGCCAGAATGTTCAAAATTATTTGGTAATTGTACAGTTTCTATTTCATGTCAAGCACGTAGATTTTCTTTGCTTCGCGTAACGTTTTCCTGTTGCCTTGTATTTGCCTACCATATTTTGATGCTCCCAATTTTGTGATAATACAGCATTTCGTGACGTCTGTACAGTAGACATTTGTAGTGCTTGCTGAAAATGTGTTGCTTCTATTTAATCGGGACCAGTCAAAAACCAATTTGTGTTGATGTATATTTTGGAACATTCAGCAAATATCCTTGCAGTATTGCATAAAGTGTTTTATATACATTGCTTAAGAAATTCGCTGACCTCGCATTTTGATGCCCTGTATGGATTATATGATCAATATTTTCTGATTTATTGGATGATGCTCTTCCACCCTGTATCAATATCTGGGGCAGTTGTTCTTAAATTCTATTGATTAACTGTTTTTTAATTCGTTCTGTACATATGCCGTCAAATATACATTTAAAATTGTAAATAATAAAAGAATTTGTGTAAGAACGCAGTTGATATTTGGAATTTTAAAAGCATCGCTCTCTATTTATTGTAAGTAAATTTACCCTAAATTTGCAAAATTTGTCCACGTGATTCAGTTTATTTTCAAAACAGTATTGACGCTAGAGAATCCTTTAAAAGTGGAAGTTCCAGGTAGATTTTTCTATTATTGCCTTCTGTTGAAAGCCGAGGTCTCACGTAAACATCAGTGAAAGTATCGGGGATAAATTTTTGTTTACACGATCCTTTTCAAATTTCCTTACTCTATCCCGATCACGTGCTAAGCTCATATGTCCATGTCCCTAACAAGGTAATCTGTTGCTAGTCTATTCAAAAACAAAATTTGCCAGGATTTCTTGCGGTTACTTTCTATAAAATAAATACAAATTGAGCAAACTAAACATTATTTGTTGCTGGATTTCATATTCCTATTCGTATTCATGCCATAAGTTATTTTTAAATTTAAATCTATCTTTAATCCGTTTAAATTGCTCGACTTCAAATTTGCAAGGATCAATAAATTAAAGTAGGGACTAGAAATTTATTGTTTAATATTGTTGACAGCTTATAAAATGCAATAACCTTTTAAGAATTTTGCTTTAAATAGGCAGCATTCATATTATCTATTACGCAGATTGTTGCAACATGTTTTATTTTGTTGCAAATATGGCAGATTGACAAATTTATTTTTGTTAATGTTCGCGTTAATCTTTTCTATCGGCAAAATATGTTGGTCTGCATCAGCGTGTCAAAAAGAAAAGAATCTTTAACAAAATCTCCCAACAGGAAGTTAAAATAATGTATCCGTGGCGGTATGTCAGGACGAACATGGTTTGCTTTCAGCTGGTTTATCATTAAATCTCTTTGAACTTACCAATAAGAAATGTTAAACCACCGTATAATTTACCAGATTAAAATTTTGTTTATGAAAATCGATCCTTGTCTGTATATAGAAACCAAGTTCAGACTGAAGTCAAAAACGCGTGCAGAATATGAAAGGCAAAATATATATTCATATGCATAGCATTCAGTGGTAACCTACTAGACAGCATAATTGAACGTTCGTAGAATTACGAAGGTAACAAATCTTATTGTAATAGAAAAAAAATTCCTTTACCACACAAAGACGCATAAATCTCTATGTGAGAGATCACTGACATTTCTCTCTATCTAAATCCTTTTACGAGTGTGTGTCAGCACTTGTATTTAATGTAGAAGCAAGCAAGTGCTCAACAAAATCCATCACCATTTACTGTGTATACTTATTTAAAAATGTTTAGCACTGTAAAAATATCATCTATTTAGGAGCATATTTTTGAGACAGAGAGATAGCCAATTAATCAGATTTTTCAGTTCTATGATTAGCAATATCGGTAAAATTAATGTTCATTTACAAATACCATTTAATCACAAAGATAGGACTGCAATTGAATTGTCAAATATTTCACTAAACTGATGCCAGCCTCCAATCACCACAACCAGTAGTAATATTCTACTATGTACCAAATCTCGACCACCTGTTTGGCAGCATTCTAAAACATTTAACAGAACTGTCAGAAAATTGCAGTAAATCAGTCACACGGACGACATAATTTTTGTCATCATCTAGGCTAAAAACTTTACAAGCGAATAAAGCTTAATTTTACAAACTACACACCATGCGCTGATATAACTGCGCAGGGCCCAACTCACGGCATCAGATACAACTAACAGAGAACAGCATTTTTTGCATGCGATTATCAAAAACTCGAAAGTCTGGCTAAAGCACAATCTATCGATTGAAATCTAGCCAAACCAAAGCACTTCTAGCCGCACACAAACACATATAATCCAACACATAACAACCCCAAAACATTCCCAATTGCGTAGATTCTCGCGCACTTGGAAATCGATAATCCACAAATTTTAATACTGATGATATATGTATTTTTTTTTATTATATACATATAAATAAATTGTTAAGTATTCAGGAATAAAACGGTCTATTTAACCCCAAAAAGCTTATTCTACTTTATTTCTTTGCGAATTTTATTAAAATTTTATATGATTTATTCCATGTAGGTGGTTAGTAAACATATATTGGATGTAAGAAAATGCCACTGATCAACAGAACCATGCAACACGTGCCACAGAATTTTATATAGAAAGACGTAGTAGCGTATGTAAAATCGACTATTTCATAACATATGTTTGAAACAGGGCACGCAAACAATTTAAAAAATTTATCAATTTTAAAAAAGCCAAATCCGAAAAATTATTATACATATAAGAAACCATTTTTAAAAAGCAACAATTACCAGGTATTAACATTTTAAATCTCCACCATCGTGATACTTTTCCCCAATTGGCTACGAAAAAAAAACTATTATATACAACACCCTTTCATATGTTCATGATGAAATTGTTGGAGTTCTCCTGGGCCGTAGACTAGTCGATCTTGGCTTTGCAGGCGTTATAGTACTATTAATCCACAATCGATATTCTGCTCAGGCCACCTTGCATAGTAGAATCCTTTTTGTAGTTTTATTTTCTTAGTTGGCTAGAGTTAGTTGCATAGTTTGATTACGTTCATGACGTGATACAGGGGAAAATGCAACGAAGCTGTATTGTCAACCAAGAGTTGCCTTAAGGCTGACTTAGCCATAATGGTGTTGTGTAGAAGTTAAGTTTGCTTCACTTCTGTGTATTATCTAGGTAAATATACTCATAGTAACTAGGTCTTCCACATTAAAAATTTCGCCAATAATTTCTTTGCCACAATTATTATTTTTTCGTAATTATAAAATTGTTTTGTTAAAAAAATTCTTATTATAGTTATATGTCAGTGAAACATTAGTTACTGATTGCTTAAGTGTTGATGCGCATGGTGACGATGATGTATCAAACAAACCAACAGCAATTTTCTTGCATGCGAGCGTGCCAGAACACCCATTAGGCTAGCGTGAAAAAACATTATTTTCATCATGATAAGTAAGAGAAATTGCACAGCAATATGAGCAACGATTATTCCAGTCTGCACTCCATGTGCTGTTACTAGGGCGCAAAATAAAATTCATACACAATGCGATACGGAAGTCAACAAACTGAGTGTCCACATTCGTACACGCTATATTCAACAAAGCAGACACCTGGTCAAAACTTAAGATATTTATACAATAATAAGCAAATTTATAAATCATTTTTAATGCAATAAGAAAGATTCCTACCTGCATAATTACACTCACACAAACACACACATATATACATATACGCATGCACTCAAAAAATCAATCCGAAATATCCAACTAAATAGAAAACTGAAAATTAGACTAGGTCTCATCAACACAGACAATTGAAAATCCCAAAAGTATATGTGTAGTTGAGTGTTTTTTAAGTAAACCAGATATTATCCACATTGTTATCAAATGAGTTCTCGTCGTAAAACATTCAAAGTATATATATATATATATATATATATATATATATATATATATATATATATATATATAATTAGAAAGAAAAACAAATTAACAACAAAGTGGATAATGGCCATTTATTTCGAGTTCTAAACTTTCACTCTACAACCTTTCATTTTATATACATTCTGGGTTTTTATTTGATTATATGTGTGGTAACAAATCTAAATCAGTTTTACTTATACTTATTGTTTTGGCTGATTAGTAAATGTGTATGTGTTTGTGTCTGTATATATGCCTGTTTGCATTTAAGGGTCTTTCTCGCCGTATTGCAAAATGATGCCTGAGACCTGGTCATTCTTGTATTGATGGCTTGAGATTTAACCACATGTTCGCATTTTTGGCTGTTAAGTGTACGAATGTTATTTTTCCGAGTGTAGTCTTTCGTTTCACCCTGTTGCCTAATTTTGTTTTCTCCACTTGGTAACAGCGCAGGTGCAGATTACAGTGTTGAATGGTAATATTGTATCGAATTTTTTGTGAGCGTATGTGCAGCTGTTTTTTCTCTTCAGTTTGTTGTCAATCCAATCGAATGTTTGTTGAATCTGGTCGAGGGCGTATTCGGTCTCGCTTGGATACTAGCAAATTGTAGTTTCATTTTGTTATTCGTTGCCAGTCGATTAGAATATCATGTTAATGAAACTTTTGAATATTTAGGTCAGGTGCTTGTTGTTTTATATAAAGGGCTTCATAAATAAATAATCATTTTTCTAATCTTGATTTATGTATAACAGTGAAATTGGCCAAATTGACTGGGTGCTCCGTTTCCAAAATATGATCGGAGATAGTTGATTTTCCTGACTGTTCCAAGCCTTTGCCAATCAAATTCTGCGGTAAATGTTGCTGTAATCCGTTTATCAATTGCATTTTCGTACGTCCAATATTTTTGCTACCGCACATATATGAGAATTTTTAGACTATGAATGATTTGGAGAGAATTGGCAATTGATCTTTGGCATCCAACTTCATGATTCTCTGTGTGCTAAAATTGATATTAGCTTAAACACTGGGAAAATTATCCTTAGTCATTCTATTCAGCCGCCGTGCAATTATTGAGGTGGGTACGTTGCCCCAAAATGTTAAGTTTAGGAAAACCGGCTTGACGGCATCCTCTCTAGTGCGATTCTGTCGTAGTCTGATGTTGACATCAATGAATCGTTTTGCGTAGTTGTTTATTAGTAAAATTTTCCCCAGGTAGTCCAGTTCTTCCTCCATCTTGTGCTCAGAGCAGATCTTCCTGATTCTGTTTGCTAGGTGGTTGACTGTGTCTCTTTTGTTGGATTTTGGCATACATCTGTTGTAATTAATGTATTGCCCGGTGAAAGTGGATCATCTATGTATGGCCAGTGTCACATCCCCATTTTCTTCTTGAGTGAGTTTGATGTCAAGGAAGTGAAAACTATTGCCTTTCTCCACCTCGAGAATGAATTTGATGTCTGGATCGGCTCCATTTGCTTGCTTGAGGATTTCGGATGGATCTGCTTCTTCTGAGATGATCAACAATATATCATCTACATACCTTTCATAGAGTGCGCACTGGTCAATTATACATTTTCGGCTCGTTTTTTCAAGATGATACATGTATACATCTGCCAGGAAGAGTGCAATGCAGTTTCCCATAGCTACACCATTGAACTGACAATGGTATATCCCTTCAAATGTAAATTGCACGTTTTTTGTACATGCTAATATGAGGTCTTTAATGTCATTGGTGTTTATAGGAAAATCGTAAAACTAATTTTTTAACAGATCACGCAAGTTCGTCGTTGTGTTATCCAGTGGAATGTTCCAAAATAAGGATGAGACGTCAAGCGAGACCATTTTATTGTGCAGAATTTTCTTCACTTTCAGTTCATCTGCTATCTCAAAGAAGTTCTTGATAGTGTTTGAGTTCGTGATATTTCATATTGGCTGAAGTATTTCGCAGGGAATCTTAGCTGGTTTATGTTGCGTGAGGATTGATCCTTGACATAATAGTAAATTGAATTGAATATATATATATATATATATATATATATATATATATATACTGAATAGAGGTAATTGAAGCCTTTGAATACACATAATCCCCATTATCTAAACATTGCATGAAAAAGCAGATTAAATTCTGCAGCCAGTAAGGTTTCGCTCTTTTTGGTGAGGACTTCATTTTCCAAAATTTTCGCGGCCAGAATTTGATCTCGGGGACTTTGGTTCAGTCTCGTAATTATTCCCTTACGCCATCGAAGCGGTGCATTGCATACATTTTTCAGTCAGCCTTTTTTCGGGCGGATCTTATTCTGTATCGCTTTTCACGTTCCAGATAGCTGTCCACAATCAGTCGTTATAAGACAAAAATCATGCAACGTGAGGAAGTGATATTTTATTACTATTATTAATCAACAGTACTCCAGTAGTGTTCTGATGCTTCTATGCCGCAAAACCATGAATTTCATTGTTATGTTTGTGCTGTAAAATAACAATGGGTCGCCCATTCTTAGTGGCGAATATTTAATTTTTTTATATATTATAATTAATTTAAGTATATTGGGTGTATTTGAATATATATAGATATATATATATATATTGTCGATTAGTAATATAGTATGCATACATAAACTGAAATAATGATCTCCCGCACATATGTGTCCGGAAGAGCCTACGTCACTAAGACAGAAAAAGCCAGGCCTCAGATTTTTGCCAATTATAGTCTCTTGATTACTGAGAGTTACCGAAATCACGAATAATAGAATCAGGCTAAGAGGTAATGGGCTTCTTGCTCCTGTGTTTTCAACCATCCATCAGAATAGCTTTGGTTGCTTGGCAAGATCGATAATGAATTTTCCATCTCAATTAGTGTCCCGACCAACACAATCGATGTTCCATAACAAAGCTCGATGATTTTGCATTAGTGATTGGCTCGTAAATTTCGCTCTTATCTAATACCTTCAATATTCAACAGGTAATAAATTATGTTCCGTCGGATAAATAAATCGATTTACAAAGCTGTCCAAGCGCTGGAAAATATATTAAGTTATCTCTAAAGTCTCCACAGCAAATACGAGAACCTAAATTGTACTTGAATTTGGTGACATAATTTGTATTTAGTGAAACTGATAGACAATTCCAGAGTAGTTTACATAATTTTTTAAGGTGACTTCAGTACGGCTAATGCATTTGTAAATTTCAGCAGAAGCCGAACTGTCTCATATTACCATAAATCCTTAGTGCTTGACAGTTGATCGCTGTTTTGCACGATCTAAGCATCCGGAACAAATTGGCCATTACAACGGGCTTCGATGCGTTTATCAGTAGATCGTATCGATTGAGCATTTTGGTTAGTGATATAAATAGCTCTACGAAGCTCATTCTTTTCTGCTATTATAACCAGATCGTCGGTGTATTCTGGATCAACAAGCCGGTTACCAGCACCCATCTTCACTTCGAGGTTTGTTGCGGTTATCTCAGCAAAGTCTCTACCGACGAACTAATTAAACAATGGAGGAGCAATTGAACATCTTGTCCAATGCCGAATACAATCGTGAAATGTTCACAGGGACCATTAATATTTTGAATATAAACCTATGAGTCATTAATGGAGTCTTCAAGAAATCTAACAACTTTGTCTGTATGAATCTAATCAAGAAATGTGCCATGAATTTATTGAAAGTATCTTACGACAGTTCATCATTTAGGAAAGTTTCGCCAGTTCTGGGCACTCATCAGTAGATGCCAGAATTGTTTCTGTCGGGGTTTGGATCCAGGAAGTTTAGTTATCTATAAACTCATCTTCTACTCCATCGAAGAAAGGTTTAATCAAAACATAGGTTTGTATATGACTTAAACATGTATGCAATACACGGCCTTGGCTCTATAGAGGATAAATGACGCAAATTTTAACAAAATATTTCCGAGTTAAAATCGTATCCGTGACAATTCTTTTATTAACTGTTGTGTACAGTACGAGTATGCAATCAGTCTAATTGCTGAATTGCATTTTCTATCGTATGCAATTTTTAAGTTACGCCGAAAGCATGTATATATATATACTTCCTCAGGTGGTATAGTGTCCATCTTATAATTATACATAAGGGAGAGATAATTGGAACTTAAGGTTGAAATCTATGTCCAATAGAATGCACCTAAAAGAAAACTGACTAAAAATGTTGTTATGTAACTTAACATTACATGAAATACCGTCGTGATCTGATGATGATAATGTAAGGTCGAAATGTGCCATGAGTGTGACAGATGGTAGTTTATCTGTGCTGTACGACTGGTTGGAAACAATGGAACTTTCATCAAACTTAAGGACTAAATGAACATTTCACCATTTTACCTGACTTACTGTACCGTAAGATTATTAATGTGAGATTAATATTTATATTTGCAGCAGTAGCAGAATTTCGAAAGCGTTAATTTCTGCTCGATGCAAGGTTTTTGTTTAAGGATCTATTTTAAATTATGTTTCTGTTACTTTACAATTTTGAGCGATGGAAATCAAAAAATTCGTTTGTAATATTCCTCAAATAGCTGAAGCTAAAATAATCGAATAACTTATTCATAAATCTCCATGTATCTGTAATAACTTTTCTGTATTGTCTTAGAATGACAATGGATAATTTTTGTTTCTGATATACGAATTTTTATTAAGGTGTGGGGCCAAAAATGGCTCATTTAACTATGCGTGTCGCGTGGAATGAACTCACTGGTATAGCAGTTGACACACATGTACATCGAATAACCAACCGGTTGGGCTGGTTTTCTAAACCAACTAAGACACCTGAAGAAACTAGAGTTGCATTAGAATCCTGGCTGCCTAGGTAAGTTTTGTTTGAGAAGGATTTATTTTAGAATAATAATGCTATATTTTGCATTTATTCACTAATGCCTTAGTTCATAGTCACTATAATTCTGGATATGCGTTTGCAGCTTTTGACACAAAACACTATTCGCGCACATTTTCGCGATCGTATATGATTTCTGTATCATAAGATAACCGTTAATAGCACGTATTTTCTCATCTTGATCATTGTCTTTACACATAGGTGAAAACTCGATTGATTATAACCATCGTTATGGGCCTCACTTACAGCAGTTTCGCCCATGCTCTATTAAACTCAAATTTAGTTTTAACATATAACATAGTTTAAAATAGGTATTGATGAATAAATATCCAGGGATTTATGAATTAAATGAGCACACGAATTGAGCTATTCGATCAATATGTGAATTGATGCAAAGCTAGACAGATAGACTTAAACATGTACACTTTTATATACCTCTGACTTCCATATTTATATTTCAATAAAAATTAACTATCCTTTATTCGAGAACACGTATGGATTAAATTGAAGTAATTTTTTTGTCCTTCGTTTATTTTTATTAATTTAGCTAATACGATTTTGTACAATAAATATTACTTATGTTAGTATGTATCGTCCTATTATCCCACATTCCTCACCCAAATATATAGTGGTTAAAGGGTGTAATACCGACTCCTATTATGAGTCGCCAGTAAGCACGAAACGAATGTGCATGAGATTATACTTTCCGTTCATGCTGCCTTTGGTTTATCCTTCTGGTCACAACTGAACTAATTTGTTACTAGGTTCGCAACACCTAATACATACTTGCATATATATTAGGTCTTCGCAACAAACAATATTTAACTGTTATATATTACTTGTGTTGTATGAACGGCTTGCCTCTGTTGATGGTCGCTTACTAATTCAGATTGGCTGTTTTTGTTGTTGATATATGGTATTTCTCGGATTGTTGACAAACTTTCTGTTTACGATAGCCGTGTCTTGACTAAACTTTACTCTTTGTGTTGTGTGAAAACCTACTTGTGAAACAAAATGTCAAGCCTTCATTAGCTGCGTATCTGTAAGTGTCCGCATTTAGTAGCATAGTACCATACGTTAGATATTCTTTGTATCCACATAATAACACCTATTCAGCAACCATATATATATATATATATATATATATATATATATATATATATATATATATATATATATATATATACCATTCCTGCAAATGGAAGATTCATCCCATTCTTCCAATTCAATTGCAGCAATCTCAAATTCACGATATACGCAATCTTATCAAGTGTGCAAAATGTTAATTGGAGGGGCCGCGCAGCACTAGCCTTAAAGGCTAAATCTCCCCGATTTGCGTTCGCGGGTTGTCGCTTTGCACTATCAGTTTCGCAAAGATCTGATTGATCCCCATCTACAAGTACGCATCGAGTTTGTCTTCTTGTTGGCTGGGTGCAGATTCGTCCCTTTCTTCCGAAGGCTTCTAAATCGTTCATACTAACCACTGGAAATGAGGTAGGATCTAATCTTCGTTCAGTATCAAGATATGGCGGCGCCTAAAATTACTATTAGGAAACGCACATCTCGAATGATTTGTTGATGCATATGCGTAGTATAAACGACAAAACTGAAGTGATTTTGTACTTAATCAAGTGATCATATATGTCGTTTTTAAAAGAGACGCACCACCCAATCTATTTACTCGGATGCCTAATACACAGCTGATATTTTTGTATAAAACAAAACGCCTGCTGCACTTCAATGCAGTCGCTAAGCTCTCTACAATATAACACTGCAACATCGTATATTTATCCAAATGCAATGGCTACTCAGCGCGCTACGTTTATCAGTCTGGAGCATTATAGGCTAAACTTAGCTGGCAAAGTGGATAACGCTTCTGCAATTTCTGAACACATTGTTTTTAAAACTCACACGCCAAGCCAGGAGTATTTTCGTGTGCGTTGTAAAGCAAAAAACAAAGAGTGTTTACGCATGGCGGAAACTGTTTGCTACAACATCCTAATCCGTAGCCAATTAAGCTAAAAACGTTTACATAAACTGAGAAATTGTGTTACATACTGTTTGTTGCGAAGAACTAATATATATGCAAGTATGTATTAGGTTTTGCGAACCTAGTAACAAATTAGTTCAGTTGTGACCGTCCTATTATTCCACATTCCTCGCCCAAATATATATAGTGGTTAGGATGTAATACCGGCTCCTACTGATGAGTCGCCAGTAAGCACGAAACGAATGTGCATGAGATAATACTTTCCGTTCATGCTGCCTTTGGTTTATCCTTCTGGTCACAAATGAACTAATTTGTTACTAGGTTCGCAAAACCTAATACATACTTGAGAAATTGTGTGTTTGTGTGTGTGTGTGTGTGTTGTGTGTTGTGTGCGTCTCAGCATTCGCGTCGCTCACTTCCTGTTAATTTTTGTATAATGCTTGCATTTGATTAAACCTAGTCCTCCTATTTCAAAATTTACTAGATGGAGTACTAGATATTGCAGTTGGGTTGAGGTCTGGCTAGAAATGTCCGCTCTAACTGTGCTATATATATACTTTTTTATGCTAAATATCTGCTTCAATACACTATTTATATCTTGATTCAAATTACAATGTTAATTCGTGTGATAAAAATCGTGATTAAACTTCATTCTATTTTTGACTAATTTATTCGCCTGGATTTTGTTACGCTATTTCAAAGCTTAATCGGTCGGGGAACGGCCTTGTGGATAATATGTCCTTCGTCAGCGTTGTGTATATAGTGGCCTTTCTTTACCTAAAGTGTGCATGCGAATCAGGGAATCTGAAAGTAATACTAGACATTGTATTTAGAAATAGAATTCCAGCTAAATTTGTAATGTTTATACGAGCTCTTTACAATTTAATTTCCTTCCTTGTTAGAGTTTCAATAAATTATCTTAGTTTTAAAACTAAATTGGTGATAGGCGAGGCTACCGCTCATTTGATTTTTTTAATAAATTTACACGAACTATATGCTCCATAACAGTGAAGAAGCTGGCTTCGAAACTTTCCTAGATATAAGAGTATTTGTCCTTATACTTTGCTGACGTTATCGTTCTGCAGTCTAACAACCGAGATTATGGTCAGACCTCTTAGCTTAGCGTAAGTTATGCATGTCCCCTTTTCCGAAATGAAATTTGCACCATCTGTATGCAAAGTACTGCTTCATTGCTACACATCATTCACTTGATTTCTGCGGATTGGCCATAAAGATTTGGAATTGACTGACAACTTTACATATCATACTTGTTATATGCATACCTCATATTATATAGGATTGAAGTAAATATAAGAATCGCGAAAACAAGAATAGCCTTTTTCCACTTCTATGTCTCACGACGAAAAGAGGTTATCTTATGCTATAATGACTGTTCAAGAACCTTGAGGCTTAGTGACGTTTGATATTTCCGTCTGAGTTGCATACTTCTTATTAGGCATCAACGAATGGCTGGCAACGCTGAAGTCTATGGCCTTATTTCCAAATCAGACAAAATGTGCAACTTATTAAAAGCAAATTAATCTAAATGAAAGTATGTATTAGGTGTTGCGAACCTAGTAACAGTTGTGACCAGAAGGATAAACAAAAGGCAGCATGAACGGAAAGTATAATCTCATGCACTTTCCGTTCATGCTGTCTTTGGTTTGTCCTTCTGGTCATAATTGAACTAATTTGTTACTATTTAACAATAATTGTTTGCGCGGGTGGTGGTAACAATTCTTTCCGTTCATGCTGCCTTTGGTTTATCCTTCTGGGCACAACTGAACTAATTT